>CAIGRF010358199.1:39237-55899 GCA_903798235.1 Fraxinus ornus | reverse complement strand
CGGACGAGTTTCAGTCGGTTTTGGTTTCTGACGCGATTTTGGACTTCTATCTCATCCATAATTTCGTGATTTGGCTTCTATAAATACTCCACAAGGTATAGGCACTTGGTAAGGCAATATAAAGCAAATAGAGAGATTATAACAAAGATAGATCCTCGATTGTATACATTAGAAATAAGAGAGAATTATTTAGATTAGATTGAGAGAATCAAATCTTGTAAGACAATTGTTGGTGTTTCTTGGTATAATAAAATTCTCCTTTTCCACAATATTCTTAGTTGTTGTGTGATCCATTAAAACTTCATATTGCTTATACTCTTCTTCTTCAATTATTTGGCCGATTTCCTTACAGAATGAAATATCAATATTTTCATGAGGTGAGAATATCATAGCTTATGATCATATCCACTTCATTTGCCCTTGACAATGGTAATTTAATACAAACATTCAACAAACTATTTTCGTATTAGATTTACTCAGTTCAATCGATTATTTTTGCTACTCTAATGAAAATATCTTATACTTTCTCAACTTTTTTTCATCGACACAAATCATGAAAGTTTCTTTACAAATCCTGGAGTGATGGATATGGCTGTCTGAGCATTCAACTTCTCCACGTAGGATTGATATTATTTCTCCATGATGGATCTTCTAACATGGTCGATTCAAAACAAAAATATACATATAGGTTATCTGTAAATGTTCACAACTATCTAAGGTTGTTGAATCTAAAGGGGACTGTGACATTTTAGCAATGAGAAAAGTACTCCAAGGATAGGAAAGTGAAAAGAAAAATAGTATGCCTTGCTTAGATTCAAGAAAAGTTCCTTGTATCTGGTTCCGAATGAGAAAGATAGTTTTGTCCCTGAATTGGGAGGTTGAAATGTGACTCAGTTGACACCATTCTTAGTTTAGGCTATGTTTGGCAAATTGTTGTCAAACAACTTTCCGGCAATGATGGAACTCGGTATATTTTCTCAGTCGGCATCAACTAAATTACTGAATGAAAAGTCGGCACCTCAATGAAGACGACCCGTCCCCAAAACCAAGTGTACCATTGGAAGAAACCTAATTTATTTAGTGCAGCTCATGGCCTAAACCTTTCTCCTTGGATGGCTTTTAAGCGTTGGCTCACATAGTGATACCGTATTGGGCTTGGGACCACTACTGTGACCTAATGTGTGTTATATATGTTGCCCTCTCCTCACTTGGTTTTGACGATGATCTGCCTTGTCTCTTTTTCTTTGTAAAATTGGCTACATTTTATGTGATTTTGCATCTCCCATTTTCCTCTTCTCTTTTGCCTCAGTGGCTGTCTTTGTGGCTAAGTTTACATCCCTTTGTGTGCGTCCTTTGTGGGAAAACTATAGCAATTGAAGAGAGGATTTGGTTGGAGGATTCTTAGGTCGATTGTTCTGTTGAGGTTGTCGATTGGAGGTGAAAAACTGGGCCTGTAGCAACCTTTTGTGACAAGTATTTCGCTAATTTGGTATCAGAGCCATTGGTGCAAGTTTCTAGAACCAAAACTAGAACAAAATCTTACCAAAATCGATTTTCTTCAAACAGGCCGAATTTACAATCTCGATTTTCAGTTAAATTGATAAGCTTTTGGGCAAACAGAGATCGGAACTGTGCTGTGCAGGTAGAGGCACCACTAGGTGTATGGCGCGTGATGGTGACGCATGTGCGTGAAGATTCTGGTGGTGACACGTGGGGCAGATTCTGGAGAAGCTTTCTTCGGACATTTTATTTGCTTTATCATTATGAATGTACTGATATCTTTAATTTTGTGTTTCAAGTCGTAAATTGAATTTTGAACGGTTTTGCCCCAAATACTCGGCTTGCAATCTTTGGTCAATCGCGTTGATACATTTGCTAAACTTTAGGGCGAATAGTGGTGGCCCTAAAGTAGCATTTCACATCTCTCCATTTTATGGACCTTCAGATATGACCCGCTTTTGTAAATTAGCTTATCCCATTTAATTTTCAGTACTAGCACGTCGTTGTGTGAGATGACAATGTGATTGAGATTACCGTGTGAGGTAACCATTGCCCGTGCTAGAAATTATGAACTAAGTGCCTTTTGACTGTTTTGTGATTGAGTTATTCATTTGATAAAATCAATTTACTATTTTTGTGATATATTGTGTCTGAAACGGTTTGGTTGACATATAACTTGTTGCATCATTGATTTCATTAGAATGCCCAGACTTTACCCGTTTGAACATTTCCTTAATCTAAGATCGACAATCTTACGAAACCCTGAGAATCTAGAACAGTGTATATTTGTGGCCCTAGGTCTACTTTATGTGGCTTAATTGTAATTATATGCCTTTTTTGGTATATTCATAACAAATGTCAATTCACAATTTTGATTTCGAAGTTTTTTTACGGAAAATGTGATTTTTCAATCTGACAACAAAAAATGAGAAGTATTTTGGCTCAAAAAAGGTTTCAAAAGCTATCGATGACAATTTTTCTGCTGATTTCTTAAAAGAACAAAAAGAAGAAGCCTTTGTGCTTACTTATACTTCAATCATTTTACACTTGGCTGACGTCATTTTGAGAAAAGTTGGTAAACTGAAAACCACTAAAGAACTTTGAAAAAAATTTGAGGACTCGCATTTGCTTGAATCTATTCTAAACAAGCTTTACTTTCTTGAGCATTTTTTTAGTTTTAATAAGTATTCTTTAAAGGATCTTGATGACAATTCAGACATGTTTAACAAACTTGTCTAAGAAATTGTTAATTGTGAAGAGTTAGTGTCCGAGACCTATAATGCTATAATTTTGATTAATTCATACTTGATAGTTATAAGAAAGTTAAGAATGCGATTAAGTACGGTAGGGACACTTTGATGCCTGAAATTGTCATTGGCTCACTTAAAAGTAAGGAGATGGAGATTAAAGCTAAAAACATGATAAGAAAGGCAGTGAGATTTAAATGATGAGGGGGTAAAACTCAATTTAGGCAGAATAGTCATGATGGGTTCCAGCAAGTTAAGTAGTAATTGAGGTAAAAAGAAGGGTAAGGGTAGGTCTAGATTGAGATCTAGGGTTAAAGTTAAGAAATGCTATGGCTGTGGGAACATGAGACATTTTATAAAAGATTTCCATAAAGAGAAGGGTAAGCTAAAGGGCAAGGAAAGACCCGAAGTAAATGTGCTATCTTATGTTTCCAATACTAATGATGATAAGGTTTATATGATTACAAGTTATGTTGCTTATCCTACTGAATTGAATCTAACTGTCAATCTCCATTTGCATAAGTGGATATTTGATTCTAATGCATCTTTTCATGTGACATTACAAAATGATTGGTTTGAAAATTTGAATGAATCAAATGATGTGCATGTTGTGCTATGTGACAATTGCTTATACTGTTGTTGAAATTGGTAATATTACTTTAATTTTTGACAATGGTTTTATATTTATCTTAAAACATGTTAGATACATTTCTGAATTGTCTAGGAATTGAATCTTAGTAGGAAGACTTGAGAAAGCTGACTTCACCGATAAAATTGGTAATAGAATTTTAAAATTGGTTAAGGGTACACTTGTTTCCATTAAGGGAATCTTAAAAATGATATTTATATCACTACCGAGGAAGTGATAAGAGGTTTAGATTCCTATATCTCTTGTACCAAAGCTGATTACACATATAAATGACACAATAGACTAACACATGTTGGTATTAAGTGGCTTAAACTTCTTAATGGAAAAAGGTGTTTTTGGTAATTATTATGTATCATTGTGCTTGGTAAGCATCATAGAACTTGTTTCTCCACAAGTGTTCATAAATCTAAAGGCATGCTTGAATATGCGCATTCAGATTTGTAGGGTCCTGCTAGTAGTCCCACTTCGGGTGGAAATAGGTATTTCTTGTCTATCATTTATGATTACAGGAGAAAAGTGTGGGTTTATCTTTTTTGGGTTTATCTTTTAAAGGATAAGTCTGATACTTTCCATAATTTTAATAATTGGAAAAGACAATTTGAGAACCAAACTAGCAAGAGTATCAAGTTTTTGAGAACTGATAATGGCCTAGAGTTTTGTAACACAGAATTTGATAAAATGTACAAAGAAAATTACATAACAAGGTATAGGACTGCTCTTCAAAATCCTCAGTAAAACAGGGAAGCTGAAAGGATGAATAAAATCATACTTGATAAAGTGCGTTGCATGATGTTAAGTTTTGGTGTCCCAAAGTCTTTTTGGGGGAGAAGCTGTTATGAATGCTTGTTATTTGATTAATTTGACTTCATATGCTGCATTGAATGGTAATAATCATGAAAAATGGTCTGGTAAACTAAGTGATTATTCCATGTTTAGAACTTTCGGCTATGCGGTATTTTTTCATCAAAGTGAGGAAAAGTTTGAACAAGAGCTAGAAAATGTGTTTTCTTGGTTATCCTGAGGGTGTCAAAGGTTACATATTATGGGATAGAAGCCAAAAAGGGGTTAAGATCATTGTGAATAGAGATGTTACATTAAATGTGGGCAAAATTCCATGCCGTAGAATTGAGTCTGAACCTGTAAATGAAGAAGAAAAAGGTAAAGAGAGAGATCAGTTGAAGGTGGAGTTAGGAAAACTTAGCATATCCAGCCCATCTACTCCTAGTGAGGTGGAGACTCGGTTCAGCAACCTAAGGTGGAGAATAGAGAGAGAGAGAGTAATGATAGAAGAACATCTTGAGGAAGAGAATCCCTTAGCAGATTATAATTTAGCTAGGGATAGAGACAGTCGAGAGCACCTAGAAGATCTGGGTATGAGTTTGAGTTAGCTTTTGAACATGCTAGCTATGAGGAACTAGTTGATAGAGAGGCAAAAACCATTAAGGATACGATGGAGAATGAATAATATGAAGAGTGGTTTAAGACAGTGAAAGAGAAGATGAGTAACTTAGAAAAGAATCAAACTTGGAAACTAGTACCTAGACCTAAGAATAAATCAATTGTTGACTGTAAGTAAGTTTTTGAGGTTAAAGATAATATTAGCACATCTGAGCCCTTAAGCAATAAAGTTACTTTCGTGGCCAAGGGGTATACACAGAAGGAAGGAGTTTATTATAACGAGATTTTTTACCAGTTGTTAAGTACATAACTATTAGGGTTATACTTACATTGGTTGCACATTTTGACTGGGAACTTGAACAATTTGATGTAAAAAATGTTTTTTTTATGGTGAACTTTGTTAGGTTCAATACTGTAATTGGCGATTCTGTGAACAAAAATGACTTCATCGAACATGTGTAAAAGTAAAGGAGTGAAGTACAATTTTGTATAGTTGAGTTTGGTAGCCTAGAGTTTAAGTTCAAGTTTGGAAACAAGGAAGAAGCGGCGCTGAAATTTCGCTAGCTTCGTGCCTGACCATTGCTCGAGCGAGAGAAACAGAACCATTGTCACTCGCTTATCACCCAGGCTTCGCTCGAGCGACATACCTTTGGCTCAAGCGACAGTGTTACGTATTTAACCCTAGTTCGCGATTTTGGAGAGTTTTACACGACCCATACTACTCATATACCTCCAACTATAAATACACATGCTCTTGCATGAAAAGTGGTGGTTATCTTATTGTGCCTCATTGGTATAATATAACACCTAAGCGTTCCCAACTATACATACAGATATCTGGAACGAATTTTATATGGTTGTCTCATTGTGCCTCATTGGTATAACATATTCATATCATCTTTTGAGAGATCCAAGAACACAATTCATTGGTGGAATCATTCATATCATTCTAGAGATTCAACAACCAAGTTTTGGGAAAACATTAAGGTCGTGAATACAAAACACCAGACTTCTTTAACACTTTGAAGAAGGTACTCTTTCGATTGAGCATTGGGAGAGGTGGACTAGAAGTATAGGAAAAAGTACAAGAATTGGAGATTTCTTGAAATCCACTTGGAAGAGATAATTGAAGAAGATCGGGAAGCTGGAAGGAGATAGCAGATCTTAGAAGCTATATGAAGTTGATCAGGAAGTCTATTGGAGTTGACTAGACAACATTTTACTGTAGAAGATTGGGAAGCTGGTGGATACAACAAATCGGGAATATTACAGGAACTACAACAACGGGAACTAGTGGAATTTGATAGGCTGGAAACAGATTGTAATCCATATTGTCTATATTGGAGATAATTAGCTTGGTCCCGGAGTTTTTACCCAGTTGGGTTTCCCGGTCGTCATTTTGGTGTAGTTATTTATTGCTTTCTTTATTACTGCCATATTCAAATATAGGATAATTGGACATGTATTCTTAATCATTTAGAAATAATTAAAAGTGAGTTGTTTCTTTTGATTGATTAATTCTGCATATAGGGTCAAAATTAAAAACGGATAATTATTAACCACTCGGTAACTTGGTAGCCGTTAATTTGGTAATTCGTAACTCTCAAGTGGTATCAAAGCACAAACTGGATCCTTGACCTAATATTATCTAGATGAGTAGTTCTTATTTGTTTCTCCTTATTTTGATGGCAATAATTATGCCTACTGAAAGGTTATGATGAGGGCCTTTTTGAAATCTATGGATGAGTATATATGGCTGAGTGTTGTGAATGGTTGGACCGCACCCAGTTCTACGGTTGTGATAAGTACATTTTTACACACTTATCGTACTATCAAAATATGGAAAATTGTTTATTAGTATGTTGGAATATAGCTTAATTCTATGTAATTTACGTTTTGCAGGACAAAGAGACGAATGTAGCGGAAATAAGGAGAAACAAGTGAAAAAGGACCAAAATGGAGGGAAATGGAAGTTCAGGGACCAAGCTACAAATAATCCATAGATGTGACGGGCGATGGAGTGAAGATTGAGGGTGTTAGATATCAATCGGACGAGGAAAAAAGTCAAAAGGATGAAATACAATCATAGTATGATCACACATCAATTTCCAATCGAAAAAAGTTGTGAACCAATTTTAGCCTCATTTTGAGACCCATTTTTTACATAGGAAATGATTGAATTAGACAATATATTTGAAATAAAGTTGTAGCCCTTTGAGTTATCTTTCCAACGCATCTTGAATCACCTCAATCGGACATCAAGAGAGGAGGATAAGATCAAAATACTGAAAATTGTCCAGCGGAAAAACGTTTTAACCATGCGGCCGCAAGGATTTATGCCATGAGACCGCATGGCCATTTTCAGAGAAGTAAAAGGGATGAAATATTTGTTCCTTGCAATCGCAAGGCTTTATACTATGCGGTCGCATAGTTATAAAGAAAGCCCGAATTTTCAAGTTTCCTTCTACGACTTAAACACTTATGGTAACTTATTGTGGCACGATTTCTCAACCCAAAAAGACCATAGAACGTCCCAGAACTCGGAATTCCTCATTATTCATCATTTTTTCATTTTTCTTTTCTGAAGAAACTCATGAAGAACTAAATCGTTTGGTGAAGCTACGAAGGAACTTGATTGGAATTGGAGATTTCCACATCATATATTCATGTAACGTGCTTTGTCATTGATTAAACAATTCTAGGGTTTATATTTCCTCTTTATGAATTAGTTTTGAGTTTGACTTAACTTTTATTAAGTTTTTCATGGAATTAATCATGTGTCTTCTATTGAACAATTGGAATATAGGTTTGAGTTTAAATTCCAAATACTTTATTGGTGTGATTCAGTTACTCCTATATGTTAGAAATATATGGTCGCCTTTTGAATCTGATTTCAATAAATTTGATCTAGGAAATCTAAATTCTAAAATTACATGTGGAATTAAATTGATTTGAATCGCTAAATCCTCTGATTAGAGAGTTAGGATTAAAACTTGTAATTGAGTAGAAAATGCATGAATTATTGATGTTGATTGATCCAACCCAATTGAGAGAATTCCGACGCTTCTCTATTTTGATTTTAATCCCATTATTTCATCCATTAATATTCACATTTTAATTCAATAAACAAATTCTTTTCGATTAATTCACGAGAACCCTAAATTATTGAATTCGCTGATTCATTTATCCATCTCCCTGTGGATACGACGTCCCAAAGATGCACTACAACTACCGCATTATACTTTCGGCATAATCAAATTCTGACGCCGTTACTGGGGAGACAGTAGAAGAAATTAAAGGATTCAATTGTGAAAGGGTGACTTCGTTCCTTTTTCCGACCCTTTATTTCAGTTTATTATTTTCTTTGTTATTCTTTATTTTTCCTTTATTTATTTTTATTTATTTGTGTTTCATGAGTAGGTATCGAGACGAGCATGAAAGATCTGCTGAAAGACCTGATATAGGGTTTGAATATCTTTTTAACCCTGCTTTTGATTCTACATCTCTTAAAACTGACACTTCATCATACAACACCATGTGTGATAGTGAGCATGATACAGCTTTTAGGACTTTACATGATTATCTTCATCCCACACACACATCCATACCATCATACATTATTTTTCACCTAATATGCCACGTATGGGCCTTTAACTGGGAATTATTCAACTTCTTCCCACTTTTCATGGACTTGAAAATGAAAATTAATACGTGCATATTAAGGAATTTGAAGAGGTGATTGCGACCTTCCACAATCAACATGGTATAGCGGATGCACTCAAGCTTAAATTTTTTCCATTCTCACTTAAAGATAGAGCAAAAGGCTGGATGTATTCGCTGAGACCACGTTCGATTGGAACATGGGGTGAAATGACTTAACCTTTATTCAGCAAATATTTTTCCCATCATAAAACTAGTGCTCTGAAGAAGCAAATTTCTTTATTCGCTAAAAAAGACAGCGAAACCTTATACCAAGCACGGGAGAGATACAAAGAGCTGTAAGCTCTTTGCCCTCATCATGGTTATGAGAGTTAGCGTATAGTGAGTTATCTTTATGAGGGATTAACACCTAGGAAGCATCGATTTATTGCGATGATGTGTATGGTGAGTTCTTACAAAAAGATCCTGATAAGGCTATAGACTATTTAGATGACCTAGCTGAAAAATCTCATACCTGGACTGGCCCTAGCGCTATTGATAGCACTAATAGGTCGCAACCCATAAGAAATCCTTCTAGTACATACATTTATCGTCTTAGTGAAGAAGATAGTCTTAGAGTTAAAGTAGAAGCCTTAACTAGAGAAATTGAAACCCTACATACTAAGAACTCAAAGCCTACACCTATTGTTGCCCATGTTGAGTCTTCTGGACCATGGTGTGTGTGTGGTGGAATTGATTATCCAGTACATGAGTGTTTTGCTCTAGCTGAGATGAGGGGGGTTTATGAAGAACATTACAATGCTTTAGGTATGTATAACAAGCCATACGCTCCTTTTTCTGATACCTATAATCGGCGGTGGCGGAATCATCCTAACTTCAGCTGGAAATCTGAAAACCAGCAACCTACCTAGCCGCCTAGGGTTTTTAATATACCTTCATACCAGCTTACAACTTCTAGGCATTTTTTAAAGGATACTTTACATACTTTTATGGAGGCACAGGGAAAAACTAATAAGAAGTTTGAAGCTATGATTAATCAAGTTGTTGAGGAGGGTAAGGAAATGAAAAGCCATATATATAAATTGACCAATGCCTTAGTGATAGGGGAACGTGGAAAATTTCTAGCTCAACCTCAACCTAACCACCCTAAGGGACAACACATGGCTCAAACCTCAGGTGTAGAAGAAAATAACCTTAAGAAAATAAATGCCATCACCACTCGATCTAGGAAGGTTGTAGAACCAATCATTAAGCCTAAACAATCAAGGGAAATGAAAAAAGACTCTAGTAGTTCTGAAGAGAATGGTCCTAGTGAGGTGGAAGAAAACCTAGCTAGAGTACCCTTTCCTCAAGCTCTCAAGCCTACTTTGAAAGTTACTAGCCAACATAATGAAATCCTAAAACATCTTAGGCAGGTAAAAATCAACCCACCTCTCTTGCATGTGATTTCTCATGTTTTTACATATGTTAAAGTCCTTAAAGACTTGTACACTGTAAAAAGGAAGCATCATGTCAAGAAAATGGATTTCTTGACTGAGCAAGCAAGGGNCTTTCTTGACCGAGCAAGTGAGTGCGGTGATCGAACAGAGAGTCCCACCAAAATATAAGGATCCTGGTTGTCCTACAATTTTTTGCATCATTGGGAGTTGTGAGTTTGTACAAGCTCTTCTTGATTTAGGAGCTAGTGTTAACCTGATGCCTTATGCTATTTATCTACTATTAGGCTTAGGTGAAATAAAACCTACATCCTTAGTCTACAGTTAGCTGATCGATCCACTATAAAATCTAGAGGAGTAGTTGAGGATGTTTTGGTGCAAATAGACAAATTTTACTATCCTATAGATTTCTTAGTACTAGATTTGAAGGTTGATGTGAATGTGAACTCTAAAACACCTATCATTCTTGATAGACATTTTCTTGCTACAGCTAATGCTCTTATAAATTACATGAATGGTCTGATGAAATTATCTTTTGGAAATATGACTTTAGAAGTGAACATTTTTCCCATCACTAAGCAGCCTAAGGATGAGTGCCATCAAACGTACATGGTTGATACACTCACCCTGGAGAAAGCATCTGTAACTATTGACTTCGACCCTTTAAACTCTTTTTTTATAAATTCAGAAATCCCTACACTTTGCCATAATGAAGAATATGCTAACGTTTGTGCGGTTTTTTGCCAAATTTCAACACTATGGGGCATCACCATAGCAGCCCAAGTTTGAAAAATTACCGACAAGGACCAAAGGACAGCAGCTATCAAGCGTTGAGAGTCCAAAATCGGAGTTGAAACCACTACCTCCAGGACCAAAACATGTGTTCCTTGGACCAGGTGATACTTTTCCTATAATTATTTCTTCAGAATTGAATGCAGTACAAGGTAAACATCTTTTAGATACTTTGAATGAACAAAAATCTGCATTAGGATGGACTATAGATGACATTAAGGGTATAAGCCCTTTAATCTGCTCACATAAAATTCACTTAGAGGAGGCAACAACTCCAAAAAGAGACCCACAACATAGATTAAATCCATCAATGTAAGATGTAGTTAAAAATGAGGTGCTAAAACAATTAGATGCAGGTATTATCTACTCAATTGCGGATAGTAAATGGATTAGTCCAACGCAAGTGGTTCCTAAAAAGTCAGGAGTCACGGTGGTAAAAAAAATGAACTAGGTGAAATGGTCCCCACAAAAATAGTGACCGAATGGCGCATGTGCATTGACTATAGGAAATTGAATGCTGCCACTAACAAGGACCATTTTTCCCTTCCATTTATAGATCAAATTCTTGAGCGTGTGGCTGGTCATCCCTTTTACTGCTTCTTGGATGGCTACTCTGGTTACTATCAAATAGAGATAGGTTTAGAGGACCAGGAAAAGACCACATTTACTTGTCTGTTTAGTACCTATGCATTTTGTAGGATGCGATTTGGATTATGTAAAGCTCCTGTGACTTTTCAATAATGCATGATGAGTATGTTTAGTGACATGGTAGAGAACTGCACGGAAGTTTTTATGGATGACCTAAATGTTTTCGGGACTTTTTTTGATGCATGCTTCTTGAATTTAAAGAGAGTTTTAACCCAATGTGAGGAAAATGGGTTAGTTTTGAATTGGGAAAAATGTCACTTTATGGTGCCTTCTGGAATTGTCTTAGGTCATGTTGTTTCATCTAAAGGGATAGAGGTTGATAAATATAAAATTGAATTAATCTCTAAATTACCAACGCCTATGATAACAAAAGATGTTAGATTATTCCTTGGCCATGCGGGTTTCTATAGAAGGTTTATACAAAATTTCTCATCTATTTCGAATGGACCCCAGCCTGTCAAGAGGCATTTAAAACATTAATCGATAAGCTAACCTCGGCATCCAAAATGCAATCACCTGATTGGTCATTACCATTTTAAATTATGTGTGATGCTAGTGATTATGCGGTGGGTGCGGTGCTTGGGCAATGAAGTGAGGGTAAGCCTTCTATCATTTACTAGCTAGTAGGACCTTAAATAGTGCTCTAATGAACTATTTCACAACCGAGGAGGAACTGTGGCTTTTGAACTACATAAGTTTCGATCTTATCTCATTGGTTCTCCTATCACAATCTTCACAGACCATTCAACCATTAAGTATGTCCTCTCAAAGAAGGATGCTAAAGCACACTTAATTAGGTAGATTTTACTTTTATAGGAATTTGACTTGACCATTAAAGGTAAAAAAGGGGTAGAGAATGTGGTAGCAGACGATTTGTCTATGCTAACTTTTCAGGACAATGTGAATCAATTGCCATTAGAGGTGACTTTTCGGATGAACATTTGTTTTCAGTTTCCTCTTTACCCTGGTTTGCACATATTGTGAACTACCCAGCTGTAGGTCAAATCCCGAGAAAGTAGAGTGCAGAAGATAAAAGAAAGTTCATGGTCGAGGTACATAAGTTTTATTGGGATGACCCATTCCTATTCAAATACTGCACTGATAAGATTTTGAGACTTTGTCTCCCTGATGAGGAGATACCTAGCGTACTCAACTTCTGTCATTCCCAAGCATGTGGAGGTCATTTTTCAATGAAGAAGACTGCTGCAAAAATTTTGCAATGTGGTTTTTATTGGCCGACTTTGTTTAAAGACTAACGTCTATTGCAAATCTTGCGAAAGGTGCTAAAAGCTTGGTGGTTTGTCCCAGCGTAATATGATTCCCTTAAACCCCATTTTAGTGATAGAAATCTTTGATTGTTGGGGTATTGACTTTATGGGACCCTTTCCACATTCTTTTGGCTATTTGTGCATCATTGTGGTTGTAGATTATGTGCCTAAATTGGTAGAAGTTGTAGCTTGTAGAGCTAATGACAATAAAACGGTTGTGAAATTCCTCAAAGAACATGTTTTGTCTAGGTTTGGCACACCGAGAGTTATTATTAGTGACAGAGACATACATTTTTGTAAACGTTCATTTGAGGCTCTAATGAAAAAGTACAGGGTCATTCATAAAATCTCAACTGCTCACCATCCCCAAACTTGTGGACAGATTGAATTGGCTAATAGGGAAATCAAACAAATTTTGGAGAAATCTGTAAACCCTAGTCTAAAGGACTGGTCTTTGATATTAAGTGATGCACTTTAGGCTTATCGAATTGCCTTTAAAACCTCTTTAGGCATGTCACCGTATAGACTTGTTTTTGGAAAATCGTGCCATTTGCCTGTAGAGCTCGAGCACTGAGCCTTATGGGCCATCAAACGTTTCAACTTTGACCTATAAGAGGGTAGTAAGCTTCAGAAGTTTCAGTTGAGTGAGTTGGAGGAGTTGAGAAATGATGCATACGAGAATTCTAAAATCTACAAGGCGAAAATGAAAGCATTTCACGATAAACACATTCTTTGAAAAATGTTTAAAACCAAATCAGCATGTTTACTTGTATGATTCTCGACTTCACAAGCATCCGAGGCCTTTGTTGTGAAACAAATTTCTGAACATGGGGCTATTAAAATCGAGGACCCTAAAGATGGTAGGGTATTCAAAGTGAATGGACAGCTTTTAAAGATAGCTTATGGACAACTGGTGTCTGCGGTGGAAGAAATTCCTCTTGCAAACCCAGTTTACCATCATTGACATCTTCTAGGTACGTCCTTCACTTTACTGTTCTGTATATTATATTTTAGAATTCTCTTTTAAATTTGTTTTGCATTTTCTTTTAGTTTTATTTTGTTCATTGCATTACCATTCCATTGAGTACTTTCAGACTTCTGTTTTTTCCGGCTTATGTTAATTCACTGCAACACTCATGTGATACCTTTCTTTCTTTTCATTTTGTACTCATGTTTATGGATTGAGGACAATGCAAAATTTAGCTTGGGGGAGGATGTTGTGAATTGCATATTTGGATTCTGTTGTGAGCATAAGTATCGCACTCGTCATTTTACTGCAATTTCTACATGATTGTGTGTGCTAGAAAAATCATTTATTTTTCAGTTTTTTATCTTTTAGCATTAGATTATAATTATTGATTTGTGTGCTTGAGTGAGTTTGATAACTATGTCGGGTATTATGTGATTACTAGAATAAGTATCAGCTATAAATAATGAAAGTAGTGTAGTAATTAGATTAATCTAAATCTGTTTATGTAAAACTTGACATTCTCTATGCACGTTACTCATGTTTGGCATATTGGGTTAGTGATGCAGTTCATTATGTAGAGGATAGTTGAACGAAGTAACTAAACCCAATTAACCTCTAGTGTATTACTCCATGATCCAACTATAGGTTAGTTTGGAGATGATTGAACTATTACAGGGAAACATTGAGATGAGTAGGGATTCCATGCATAAAACTTTTGTGTGGATTGTCTAAAACCCAATGAGATGAAAACGAGGTGAAAGTTTTAAGCTAGAGGTTAGTTTTAGAAACTGAATGCCTAAAAGAAAAAGGGCATTGCACTAATCTTTGAGTGGATAAAAGCATCTTTTCGAGCCTATATAACTCGAGTGATTATGCCTATGTGGGTGATTTAAAACTTGGTGCCCTATGGTCATCTGACTTGGGAGTCATCGGCCTAAAGCTCGCTACATGAGTTGTATAGAAAGCAAATGAGAAGATGTTCAAAAATTTCAAATAAAAAAAATATTCAAAGACATTGATTAAGCCCCAAGCATTTGGTTGACAAAAATACACCTTTGATGAGAAGCAAGTAACTTAGTTTAGTCTTAGGGGTTGAAGAGATAAAAAATATAGGAGAATCCCGACTTGTTGCAGTGTGAACTTGTAAGAGTGAGGTTTATCCAAACTAAGAGAGGGTAAGAATAGAATTGAATAGGTTCAACTTAGGATGTACCTCGGGAAAATTGATTGAAAAGCATAAGTTTGGGGGGGTGTGTATCTGTCGAGCGAGGTAAGGATATAATTTTAACTACTATAGGTCAGGTGTTGAACCAATCACAATCTTAATATGTTGACATGAGTTTTCACACACACACACACACACACACAGATGTCGGGTTATGCTTGTAATAGGTGGAGATTTATTTGATTTTTGCACTATTGTAATTGTTCATTTGTTTGATTACTGTATTCCAATCCTGAGACACGGCATGTTGTTGGACCATGTTGTACATAGAGTTGAGTTATATTCATTTGTTTGAGGACAAATAATAGTTCAAGTTTGGTGTAGTTTGATAAGTACGTTTTTACACACTTATCATACTATCAAAATTTGGAAAATTGTTTATTAATATGTTGGAATATAGCTTAATTCTATGTAATTCACGTTTTGCAGGACAAAGAGGCGAATGTAGCGGAAATAAGGAGAAACAAGTGAAAAAGGACGAAAAAGGAGCTAAATGAAAGTTCAGGGACCAAGTTGCAAATAATCCATAGATGTGACGGGTGATGGAGTGAAGATTGAGGGTATTAGAGATCAATCGGACGAGGAAAGACGTCAAAAGGATGAAATACAATCATAGTATGATCACACATCAATTTCCAATTGAAAAAAGTTGTGCACCAATTTCAGCCTCATACTAACACCCATTTTTCACATGGTAAACGATCGAATTGGACAATGATATCTAAAGTAAAGTTGTATCCATTTGAGTCATCTTTCCAATACATTTTGAATCACCTCAATCGGATATTGATAGAGGAAGATACGACCAAAATACTGAAAACTATCCAGCGAAAAAATGTTTTAACCATGCGCCCGCAAGGATTTATACCATGCAACCGCATGACCATTTTCAACGAAGTAAAAGGGCTGAGATATTTGTTCCCTACGACCGCAAGGCTTTATACCATGCGGTCGCATAGTTATAAAGAAAGATCGAATTTTCAAATTTTCTTCTACGACTCAAATACTTATGGTAACTTATTGTGGCACTCGTTACTCATGTTTGGCATATTGGGTTAGTGATGCAGTTCATTATGTAGAGGATAGTTGAACGAAGTAACTAAACCCAATTAACCTCTAGTGTATTACTCCATGATCCAACTATAGGTTAGTTTGGAGATGATTGAACTATTACAGGGAAACATTGAGATGAGTAGGGATTCCATGCATAAAACTTTTGTGTGGATTGTCTAAAACCCAATGAGATGAAAACGAGGTGAAAGTTTTAAGCTAGAGGTTAGTTTTAGAAACTGAATGCCTAAAAGAAAAAGGGCATTGCACTAATCTTTGAGTGGATAAAAGCATCTTTTCGAGCCTATATAACTCGAGTGATTATGCCTATGTGGGTGATTTAAAACTTGGTGCCCTATGGTCATCTGACTTGGGAGTCATCGGCCTAAAGCTCGCTACATGAGTTGTATAGAAAGCAAATGAGAAGATGTTCAAAAATTTCAAATAAAAAAAATATTCAAAGACATTGATTAAGCCCCAAGCATTTGGTTGACAAAAATACACCTTTGATGAGAAGCAAGTAACTTAGTTTAGTCTTAGGGGTTGAAGAGATAAAAAATATAGGAGAATCCCGACTTGTTGCAGTGTGAACTTGTAAGAGTGAGGTTTATCCAAACTAAGAGAGGGTAAGAATAGAATTGAATAGGTTCAACTTAGGATGTACCTCGGGAAAATTGATTGAAAAGCATAAGTTTGGGGGGGTGTGTATCTGTCGAGCGAGGTAAGGATATAATTTTAACTACTATAGGTCAGGTGTTGAACCAATCACAATCTTAATATGTTGACATGAGTTTTCACACACACACACACACACACACA
>CAIGRF010358199.1:0-24491 GCA_903798235.1 Fraxinus ornus | reverse complement strand
AAAAGATTGGAGAGATGAAATCAAAGGGTTCTTTAAAGAACCTAACGGAGGAAATAATAGAAAAATGAAATTACGTCTGTTAAACTACGTATTAATAGACGAAGAGTTGTTCAAAAAATGCTCCGATGGTATGTTGTTAAAGTGTGTGAGTTTACAAGAAGCCAAGACGATTATGGCTGAGGTGCATGAGGGAATATGTGGAGCCCATCAGGTTGACCAAAAGATAAGATGGTTGATTATTAGAAGTGGATATTTCTGGCCAAAAATGGGAGAATCATGTGTTCAATATGCGAAAAGTTGTCTAGCATGCCAAAAACATGACCCAATGCAGAGGGCGCCAGCGAGCAATATGACACCCATTATCAAGTCTTGGCCGTTCAAAGGTTGGGCGATAGACTTAATAGGGAAAATCTATCCCCTATCGTCCAAACAACATACCTTTATTATAGTTGTGACAGACTTTTTCACCAAGTGGGTTGTGATAGAAATTTTAGCTCGCTACTCTATATTTTGAATTATATAAAGTCTTCTTTTTAATACAAAAGTGTTAATTATTTAAATATTTAAATTTTGTTACACTTGTGAAAAAATGATTATGTTGAAGGGCCTCATAACAATTAGTCGCCTAGGGCCTCTAAATTCTCAGGGCCGGCCCTGAATCTTTTCTTCATTCACACCCCTTTTTCTCGTAGTCTGCTTCAAATCTGACCACCACATCATCTTATGCTCCATGATCGTACATTTCCTTCTCCATTTATTATTAAAAATTTCACCAAATTTAAGGTATAAAATCTGATATAAAGGTTCACATTTGTTGATGAAGGGATATTACACGGAATTTGAAGTTGCTGCTTGAGGTTTAATAAATAAAAACAGACAACAAAGATTAATAAATTCAAGAAAATAATATAAAAATAAATATACATATGATTTCTTTATATTTGCCCTAATATTGAAGTTTTTTTGGTTGGTTCATAATTGAAATTGGTATGAGCTTAAGTATAAGACTTTGGACCAAAAAAAGAGATAAAGATTACATTTATAAAGATTTCTAAAATTGTTTTTACATCATTTTTGAAAGATAAATTATAGTAATGAGCTAATCAAAGAAAATTCCGCGTGCTGAAAAGTTAAAAAAGATTAGTTAGGGCAATCTATAAATTGGTAGAGCATTATAGAAGAAATATGAGTATATTTAACGTTTATGAATTCGGACTCAAATTTATTAGGATAAAATTTATTTTTTGTTGTTAAGGTAAAAAAGAATTTGTGAGAAGAAAGATTATTAATTATATATAAAGATGAACAACAAATTAAAATTTTTGAAAAATTACTTATGTTCTCATCAAATATAATACTTTTAATGTGCTTATAAAAATTAATACCATATTATGAATTACTCGCTACTGGGTAGTGGTTGTTATTCGTGAATTTGAAGTTCTTTAATTTGTTAATGAGCGAGGTGTGCTCAATTTATAAATAATTAATAAATTTGCCACTAAAGGCCTAATTAATGGATTGAGTCTATAATATATTTTTCCGGCCCAAACTATTTATTAATTAAGACCCTTAATGACGCAAATGTATTATTTCGATCAAAAGTATTTATTTATTTATTAATTAATTTGGGTTCAGAAATAAGGTTCAATTCAACTCTTTGACTCGCGTGAACATGAGACAATCCTTTAAAAATTAATAAAATAAATCAAAGAATGAGCCAACCGACAAGCTCAAGATGAGTCGGCTATGGGCCTCACAAGTTGAGCTTGTTAGGGGATATTACATCGATAACGTGTATGAATTTTATTCTCAAAACGTAATCGAACATAATTTTGATTTATCAAAATAGAATTTAAGAAGACGAAATGATAATTATTGAAGATGAATACATGTTGATGGATTTAATCTTTTCCATTCTTCGACGAAAAACAGTTCTTATAATCAAAAGAATAGTTAGTTTTTTTTTTTTTTTTAAATCAAATCTCAAATTCAAAGAATTCGGAAAATAAAATAGGAAATGCAAGTGATTGGATTGATCGAGACAATTGTTTAACACTTTCTCCTTAAGATGAATTTGTCCCGTATCGGTGTTAATGATTTTTCGGCAATCATTTCCCAAGATACAACAACCACTTCTCGCAATATGAGCACTCCAAATTATGCAGACCAACAAACTCTTAACATAATTCTCTCTCTACCAAACCATGTTCTTACGCAAGAAAAGACCACTTTTACAAAGTGTTTTTATGCAATGCAATGCAAGTAAAGAAATGATATGGAATTGTGAATTGAATTAATAAAATCCAAACACATGAGATCCATATATAGTAGTCGGAAATGTTTGTCTTAAAAGACACAATCATACAAAATGACACGCATCTTGAAATTTATCTCTACACATGAGGAGACACACCAATTGGAAAATAATCATGCCAAAAGTCATGATCTTTCATATGGAAAGACACATTTTTCCATCCAAATATTTTCTAGAACATTTCCTTATATTCTATACGATTTTTCAACAATTCACGTATTTAAGTAATTAAAATTTGGCTTAATTTCTCATTCATCAAATAATGAATTCCACTTAAATTATCATTTAAAATTGGTCAAAACCAATTTCCAATACAAGATTTCAACAATCCCCCATATGAATAAAATTTAATGTAAATGACTATGCAAGCACTAGTAGAGAGAAAGCGAAAAAAAACTGCATCAGGTAAAGTAGCTTCAAGCTTTGAACATTCCTTAGTGAAATACTATCAAATTTACTTCGCTAATTGGCGAATGCGATGTCTTGAACCATTCAACCGTTGATGCAAACCAAGACAACAATACTCACACAATGTCTTTCCTAAACCGTTCATGGTTCTCATGACTTGGTTCATTTTGGTCCTGAACCATTCTTGGGTTTCACAAGTGTTTAGAGAATTGTAGCCTCGAACAATTCTTATTGACGTAGCCCCACTTCACACTTACATAGGTGACCTCCTATTAGGAGTATTCTGCTCTATTCCACTTGACCTAATCAAGCTATAGGAATCATAAAAAGAGTATCTCAACCTCTAACATTCTGCATATAACATATCATAGGAATGCGCTAGGATACATTTTCCTAAGTACTTCATTGAATCTTCATAACTTAGTTGTCTTCTCGAGCCAAGATCTTAGGATCTCCAACCAACAAGGTAGGGTTACCATTACAAAGATCTTTACGTAGTAGGCTTTAATTCCATTCCCCTTGATACGCAGTATACTTGATCTCTTGATAATCTTTTCTTAGTAGATCCACGAGTTTGCACCATTTGAGATCATTTGCTTTATGATATTATGTCTATGACGAATATGTTTAGACTTACCGTTGTGATTGACTATGCATCTTATTAAATATAGTTAGCTATCACAATTGATTCATTTAATAGATACAAATTTTCACCTGAGAAATCCTCTTATGAAGCTATATGCTTCTCATTAGCTTTATCTGAAACTTTATCAATTTTCAAACTTGATTGGAGGATTTCTATCAAATCATTACACTAGTCAATCATTTTTATTAGTGAATTTCATACATGGATATTTAATTTTCAACATTGAATTATTACAATGCATTTATGAATATTCTTCAAATATTCCAATTTTCATATCCGAACAACCGCCATAATCGAATTTCATCCCATTTTATCCACTTTAGATTTAGTGTACATTACATTGTGATCCATCCTCAAACTTCTAAAATAGCATAAGGGCTTTCTACCTTTTTACTTTATAAGGTGTATGGAATATAACTTGAGAGACAATCTACCACCCCACAATTCCTCAATTAGGAATGTATATACAATCTAGTAATGATGCATCCACAAGTTTTGAATTTCTCATACAAGTTCACAAGTATAAGTATTTAACCCCCCAACATTCTTGGGTTATACTTGAACTTAGAGTTCATTAACTCTTTCAAAGTCCAATTAATCTATTAAATAGATAATGCTATGTGAAAGTCTAGGTACTTTCAATTTGGTGGTCGTCAATTAATACTTTTGTATCTAATCAAATTCCCTTGTAAGAACAATTTTCTTTCTAAAAAAATTACACAATCTATGCAAACCGTAGTTTTTATCCTTCACAAAAGAATGTCATTTTACAATCATCATCCTAAGGATATTCGGCGTCATTGCCAACTATAGGCAGCATCTATGCCTTATAGAAAATATTCCCAACAATAAGGGTAATCATATAAATTTGCTATCAAATTCTATCTACAGACTTGGTCCGCAAACTAGGCCATTTTGACCAAAAAATATCAGTTCAAAATCCAAACCCTTGTGTGGGTACATAGTGGAAAGAAACCCCCCATTTAACCATATGGGTGGGCATCAAAATATATCATTCATTGAAACTATCAAATATATATTACCACTTCATTTAAATATATATCATTGAGTGAACAGACACCTCATGAAAATCATGCACTTTCATATAAATAAAAAAAAAATCTGTAAATAAGTTTTAGCACATTTAAATCACACACATTTCAACAATTCACAGCCAAACTAAATTTGTCTTATGACTTTTATTCATGCAACTATTGCAAATAAAATACAATATGCACAGTACATCGATAACGTGCATGAATTATATTCTCAAAACGTACCTTTTACTTGTGTAAAATCGAACATAGTTTCGATTTACCAAAATAGAATTTGGAAAGACAAAATGATAATTACTGAAGCCGAATACGCGATGATGGATTTAATCTTTTCCATTCGTCAACGAAAATAAGTTCTTATAATCAAAATAATAGTTAGTTTTTTTTTTTTTTTGAAAATCAAATCTCAAATTCGAAGGGAAAATAAAATAGGAAATGCAAGTGATTGGATTGATTGAGGCAATTGTTTAACACTTTCTCCTTAAGATGAATTTGCCCCGCATCAGTGTTAATGGTTTTTAGGCAATCATCTAACAAAATACAACAATCACGTCTCGCAATAGGAGCACTCCAAATTACGTAGATCAACGATCTCTTAACTGAATTCTCTCTCTACCAAACCATGTTTTTATGCAAGAAAAGACCAATTTTACAAAGTGTTTTTATGCAATGCAACTAAAAGAAATTATATGGAATTATGAATTGAATTAATAAAATCCAAACACTTGGGATCTATATATAGTAGTTGGAAATATTTGTCTTAAAAGACACAATCATACAAAATGATACGCCTCTTGAAATTTATCTCTATACATGAAGAGACGCACAAATTGGAAAATAATCATGCCAAAAGTCATGATCTTTCATATGGAAAGACACACATTTCCATCCAAATATTTTCTAGAATATTTCATTATATTCTATACGATTTTCCAACAATTTACGTATTTAAATAATTAAAATTTGACTTAATTTCTCATTCATCAAATAATGAATACCACTTAAATAATGATTTAAAATTGGTCAAAACAAATTTTCGATACATGATCCTTAATTTCTCATTCATCAAATAATGAATTACACTTAAATTATCATTTAAAATTGATCAAAACCAATTTTCAATACAAGATTCCAACAGAGCCCATTTGACATTGGAAAAAATTGGGCTCGACTCAACTTATGACTATTTCAAAACGAACCAATGGACCCATAGACCGAGTTCACGAGAGGCTCAACCCGTTTGCCAATGCTGCATATATTACTTAACTCATTTCTCCAATAATTTCTTTCAACTCTCACCTAGAGTGTGTAGGGGATCAAATTAATACGCATCCAACTAAAACTAGTAAAATTCCCCTTTATACCCTCAATAGAATTAAAGTCAAAACACAACAGTAACTTAGGAATGAAAAACGTCCCTGTCCCCTCCCCACCCTTGAACCGCTCTGCATCGCTTTGCTCTAAATGAAACTGGATAATTTCCCATCTCGTTAAGATATTAAGGAGGAGAAGAAAATATGGTCTCCTAATCTCTTAAAAAATCCTCCAATGAGGGTAAACAAAAACCTGTCCGACCCCCTCCTACCGTAATTACTCAACGGCCTGAGGGCCAATTCTTTAAATTCAACCAAGTGAAAAACTGTCACAAAACATCAGTATATTGTCCCCTTTTTGACTTTTTTGTAGTTAGGGATGTCAAAACACTCATTAAATCCAATACCCTTGGGCCCCGGCCCGAACATAGATAGGATTACTCGTATAATTGGGTAAACAGAGGTCGACGACGGGTCGTTTCCCTGAAGTAAAGACGGGGGTATGGGAAACATGGTCTCATCCTGCTACCCGTCATGTTTAAAGTTTATTTTACATTAAGTTTTTTATTAAAAAAATTATCGTTCTTTCTAAAGGGAACCTAGGTTGTTTTTAACAAATTGAAAAAAAGTAATAATTCTCACCAAATAAAGAAATAAATAAAAGCAAAAAATAAAAATAATAAAAAATAATAAAGAAGACGGTAAACGGAGTAGGGGACATGCCTTGCCTTGCCCCAAATCTGTCATGTCCCGTCCCCACCTTAACCGTGTGTGAGAATGGGGTAAGGTGATAAAAATACTCGACTGAGCGGGGAACGAAAATAGCCGACCCGTTTTGTTGCCATCCCTATTTACAGTTATTAATAATTGCCACTAGTGAACACTCTAATGTTAGCATGTTCAATGTTAAGTATTAATGAGAGATATGTGCACTGATTGAATAAAGATTCTTGTGTAGATGTACATGTTAGCGTGTTGTATTTTAGACAATAGAAGGAAATGAGTACACAACATCAAAATGAATGACTTATGCCTAGTTTGTAAGAGAGGCCAGATATTTGACACGTGGGGATTTTTTTTTCTATATTCTTCACATTGTTTCGGCCTCTGCAAAGTGATATCATATTGTTTCTTATGAAGTGCAGTAACATGGTTCCCAGGAATCCATGTAGAACTATGCTTGCATGGCAAGAGTAGATTATTTTTGGCCATGCAATTCAAAATTGTAGGAACATCAAATCTGTCAAAGATTATGAAATAAAATGAGATCATCAAATACAAGGATCCTACTTCATGCTGTCTTTTTTTTTTTTTTGTAAAATTAATCGTATTAGCATAATTATAGGAGAATAAACTTTAAAACAAAATTGAAAAATAAACATGTGTAATGGAAATTCAGGCATAATGAGACAATATCCTTACCTCATGTCCATCATAATTGCACTGATTTGTTTATCTTTAGTAGCATTCATCCGAAGCATTTCCTATGAATTGGGCAACCAATCACATGAATTTGCAATGAGTAAAAAACTGAGCCACGTATGCTGTCCATTATTGGCATCTTCATAGCTTTGCACTCGTTGAAGTACCTATACATTTGGAAAATAATGAAATATAAAATTCAAATCAAAATAATAATAATATTTTCATTTTATAAATGTCTTCAAAATGTTTTGGGCAACAATAATACACAAGCTAACAAATGTAGTAATAATACCCCTTCTGGTGTGGCCGAGTTGGTGGAGCAGGTGAGCCCGGAGATCGAAGGTCACAAGTTTGAATCCCTTGCCAACACTTCCTCAGTCCAGCCCGTCGTACAGAGCTTACCTAGTGCGGTTTATCTCTCAAGTGTGGTTTGCGGGCTACTGTACATCAAAGTTTACCCAGTGCGCACTTACGGATAGCGGCTGCGGGTTCCTACATCAACAAAAAAAATACAAACATTTTTAGCCGAACCAAGCGTATTAAATTGAACTTGGCCAAGAATAGATCCATAATCTTGACTTATAACTTGCATAAATCACCATCATTTGCTGCTAAAAGAAAACAACATTAGCAATTTAAATTATAGGAGCTCTTGCAACCATTCCACCAAAAAGAATTGAAAGATCCTCTAAATATGTTCTTCTGTTATGCCCAAATCCAGGAGCTTTGACGCACAAACCTATAATGCCAAGTTGGAGAAGAATGTGTCAGTTATTGTACGTGTATGGTCGAATAATCTCTACTTTAGTATGTCATTGTTGTTAGTTACTATTTTGTGCCTTTGACTAATCATTATTTTCTTTGAGGTTGGTCAAGCGTAGTACACTCGAAGGACAAATTATAGAGAAAATCAGAGTGCATCTTTCAAGATCGACAGTTCACACGTATGTACTCTTTCATATGTAGTTCTTTTGAAATGCAGTACAATTATGTTTCTTCCAAAAATAAAAATGCAATGATAATATAACCCAAATTAAAATCGAACATGAACAATTTGTTGTCGTCATTGTAGAAAACTAAATACAATTCAAATCAGTAAAAGACAGTAAACATGACACATTTTGCTGTTGAAAGGTACCGATACATGTGACCCGATTGTGCCCGACTCGCCCACAATGAGTGCATTTCCTTAGTAGTACAGAAGATTTAGGTCGGGAGCACTTATGTCGTGTGGGTGGTCTACCTAAAGGACGATGTACAATTGGTGGCAATATAGGAATGGAGCGTATGTCGTTTGGTATATCCATGTCCACTTCCCTTGCAACAAGATTAATTGCTTCATTATAGACACTCATCCAATAGGATAATGTGTAATAAGGAGAGCATAGGTATACAATGATTTACCTCTCAATCAAGCAGCATGAGTGGTATGAACACACGACATACAATTCGATTAGATTTCACAACAAGTGCATGTGATTTTAAATAAGTCAACAATGTATGTATCAGTTGATATGCTAACTTACGTTAAGTTGTTTGTCAACTCATGGGCATGAATCCTTGTACCGGATTGGAATGTGTTGCATAACACATCCTCCATCTTTGGCATCGATACATAGTACAATTGGTAGCATATGTATGACGTTCATAAAACCACTTTTACATAGTACTCCTAACGTGTTAGACCAAACATGTGATCTGTAAGTAGCGTGCATGTCTCAACATTGAATTTAAACTTTCCGCATTATTGTTTGTCATAGTGTTGTTCCAATCTCCAACGAAATGTAATCTTGAGCAATAGGCGAAACCAGCTCTCTCCAAGTATGAAGCACATCGAGTATTTATGGTTCGAACTCTTCAACATGATTTGCTGTAGTAGCTCTTTTGAAAAGGAATACTGAACTTGCGCTATTGTATCGTTGTATGAGGTTCTTATCCATATGTTACATACAAAAAAGTATGATAAGATAGAGAAAATAAGTGAGAAATGGCTTTCTCAATACTCTTCTTCCTA
Organism: Fraxinus ornus; assembly: GCA_903798235.1. NCBI lineage: Eukaryota > Viridiplantae > Streptophyta > Magnoliopsida > Lamiales > Oleaceae > Fraxinus > Fraxinus ornus. Next base: position 15,316 of record CAIGRF010358199.1, on the reverse strand, counting down.
TTGAAAACAAAGACGAGTTTGTTTGAGTCACCTATAAGATCTTTCAACTTGGACAATAATCACATTCAAGCTATTGGGATATAATTGTTTGTTTGCATCCTGCCATGTTGACAATAGAAGAGTACATTTGGACCTTTCAAGTGACTACCGTCGATACAAATAACATGCCTTAAATATTGCAAATAACCACGCACACTGGCACCAAATACAAGGAAGAAGTAATAAACCTGTTGCGGGAATCAAGTTCGATCGGATCATCTAGTCTTCATTTATTTGTTCGGCCACTACCGAAATTCTTGCGTATCGATCTGTACTAAGCCAAAATTCGATAGAACATGTGTGCACATTATTAAATTTTAGAATCTTAAAGATTTTAGACTGCTTCATTGTCGATGCACGTAACATCCAATGACAATTAGTATCTGCCCAAACAATCAACTTTTTGAAAATCGATCTGCTTGGTACTTATGTGTCAATGCAAGGACTCGAAGCTTTGTGTACAACTCTTTCTTGTTAAAGACTAGCAATATAGGAATATTGGCCCTTTTAACTCCGTATATTTTCGATGTTGTGGAACGTGGTAACAGTTGGTCATCACCGCGAACAACATTTTCAGCCTCTGAACCATGAACCACGTTGTCTGAGTTCTTATGTAGTCGCCTTGTTCTTATACAATAAAGTTTCAACAAGAATATTATCGGTTGTCACGTTATACATGTCTTCGACGTGATGAAGTTGAAATTTTTCGTAATCTATCTCTACTACAAACGAAGGTGATGAAGCTGGCATCTATCGTAGTGTAAAATGTTGGATTCTCAGTTCTGAAAAACCAACTCTAAGAGTTGTATTCTTATGAATGGATATGTACCAATCCAAGTCTTTATCTTCACATATTTTGCCTGGAGGTATACTCATGTTTGGAACTTTTAACTACAATATGATTTCAGGGCATGGATCATGAATACGAAGTTTCTCCGTCAATCGTCTGACGAGTCCTAATAGGGTAATATTACTTGGAACTATGATTGAAGTGGTCTAGGTACCTCACTACTTCCAATCGTTATTTACATGGACAAATTGTCTCCCATGTGAGATGATGAATCTCAAATTACTACTCATACTTGAAAATTTGAGATACCAATTATAAGCATTTAACAAATTAATATATTGAACTTTAATAGCATGCAAGTGGAAACTATAAATAGATATTAGAAAACAACAGCAAACCAGTTAGATCGATAGTTGAATTGGCTTTCCTGACATTTACAAACCGTCGAGAACGACATTTTAACCGTCAGTCTTAACAGTCTAGTCTGACAGTTGATGGTTGGCAACCGACGGGAATCAATTAATGAGTGTGATTGGATTACAATCTTCATAGTATTAATTGTGTTCATCAATGCTCTACTACCAATTAACAAAATCTTCCCAAACAACTTACACAATGCTTCATTAAATAGGAATCCCCAACAAGATTTTATGAAGGATATCGTCATTCTAAGAAATTTGCAAAAGCAATCCAAATGAATAAATTAAAATTTGCAAACAAATACGAGCATGATATATTTAACAATTCCGTAGTAGTATAAGATCAAACATTAAACAATTTATAAATTTTAACATCTCAAACTTGAATATGAATAAAAAAATTACTTCCTTCTTGTATTTATAATGGAGAACGCTCAAAAAACTTGTGTTTCCAGACAAATTATCCCTCATCTACATAGCAAAATGTTATGAAATTTTTTTTTTATGGTTAACAAATCAATTACACAATGTATATTATAATTACACATAATATTTTATTGGGATATTTTCACAAATGTCCATAATTAAGGGTCTGAGTTGAAAAGTGTCCAATTTTCAAATTTAATACTAAACTGCCTATTATACCCTTAATGAAAAAAAAGGACATTTGAATCTCTACGTATTCTCGACATTTCAAATGTCATTCTCGACATTTGAATCATATTTTATATTTCAAAAGTACACATGTCAATTCACAATATTAAACGTTCTCGACATTTAAAATGTCATTCTCGACATTTGAATCCCGTTTTATATTTCAAAAGTACACACGTCAAATCACAATATTAAATGTTCTCGACATTTCAAAACGTCATTCTCGACATATTAAATGTCTAGAAGGACATTTCATTCCGAACATGACATTTCTCTACACTTGAAATATCGTTCTCGACATTTCTGTGTCAATGCAAAAAATAGCATTAATTGTGATTTGACATCTTGTCATTTGCAATAAATGGAGCAGGTTATGTGTCAAGATTTCATCAGCCAATATTTTTTTTTGCAAAAATGTCCATTTTATTGTCCTTGAATGGAATCATAAATTGTTGACAATGGGTACTTTGGTCTAAAATATACCAAAATGACCATTTTTGCATGAATTTTTGAAAGTTGCCATTTTTGCAAATGACTAGAGGAAAGTGGACATTTCTTACAATTTCCACTATTTTATTTCGACTTTCTTTGATGGAGATTTAAGAATAAGCATTCACATCAATAAGCACAATGCTCAATAGCATTGGAAAAAGTATCAACTTTCTTACACATGTCAACTATCAAATCAAGGCATTAACTAGCATTAAATGCATGCATTAATGAGCATTAAATGCACCCAAAAAGTTAATAACTAGGATAGTGTGGACATTTTGTATCCAAAATATGACATTTTTTAGCACCTTTTAAAAAGTGACAATTTTTTCGGCAATTGATAATATATGGACACCTATGCAAATTCCCCTTAAACGAATGAAATTGGCTATAAATTCTTCAATCTACCAATAATAACCAAATAACAACAACAAACTCACTTTTTTTAGCAAAAATATGAACCCTTAAACGCAATTGCAGTTTAGAAGTACTTAAATGTTGTTCTTTTCATGTCTCAGTTTTTAGTTTTTAGTTTTGAATTCATTTTCGGTGTTGAGTTTTTAATGTCTGTTTTAGAATTGCTGAAAATACATTATTTTTGTCATTCTAAAAAACTGTTTCTCAAAACAGAAAACTGGAAAACGCGTTTACTTTAAAAATTTTAGAATTGTTTTTATAACCTCGGTATCCTGGAAATGAAGCATGCATCAACATATTTTAAGGCATTCAACCGAGTGTATGAGATTGTTAATAGAAAACTAGGCCCTTTTTTCTCATAATGGTTGTATATGTAGATCACATAGAGTGGAACACAAGTTTACTTGATCAAATAGCCGATGTTGAAGCTGAGTTTTTCCTTGATTCTAACTGAAAACAGCCAAAATGACTTCTTGGAGTTTTCCATTTTCTTTGTAAATTTTAAATTCGTTTCTGAAAATAGGTAAGTAAACGTGTTTTCGAAAACTGAAAATTGAAAATGGCCTGAAAAAAGCAAAGAGAACATGCCCTTATTTTCTCAAAATTACTTTTTCAAGAAAAAATTTATTCCAAGTGAAAATCTAAAATTGGTCAAAGAAGCCTTAAATGGGTTCTTGGCCATAGCCTTGTAGTTGGGAAGTACTTACTGTTAGGTTTTAGTTGCTTTTGTACTTGGCAAATTCTGTGAACAAAAGGACTTAATTTGATAGATTGTAAAAGTTTAAGGAGTAATGTGCAATTTGTTTAAAAGTTGGTTATTAGGTCTAATGTTTCGAGTTTGGAACAAGGAGGAAAACGGCTCGGATTTTTGCTGGACTGTCTCCAAGGGTTGGCTCGAGCTACAAAAGTAGAAACATCGTCGCTAGACCGTTGCCCTCCTTCGCTCGAACGATAGCTTTATACGGAAAATTTATTTTCGGGTTTTAAAGGCTTTTTCTCGGCCCATTGATTTCTTGACCTATCTATATATACCAGAACTCGTACAAAACATTTTTCAAAAGGTTGTTTATCGTTCAAGGGTTGCTCGAGCGACAGAGCGTGAGTTTGTGGGTTTAAGGGTTTTTCACACATTTTTCACCCAACTTTTTCAAATTTTCTCCATTTCTCTTAACACCCTCTCAAAATTTCACTTCCCCACTCACTTTATCTCGAAGGGGTTCCTCAGCGGGTTTTTCGATCAATTGGCCATACAACTATCGCTCAGAGCAAGTCACATGCTTCTTCTGAGCCAGTACAGTCAGTTGACCCGACTGTGCCGACTGATCCCATTGATGACCTAATCTCTTTTAACCCATCCAATTTTCCTTCTGCTCCTCCACCCTCTAATAGCATGTCCACTTCTTCAGCTCCTCCTCCTCTTCTTCCCGAGTCTGTTCCTTTAGCATTTGCCCCCATCGATCATTCAATCGCACTGTTGCGACAGATGATCGTGCTTATCGAGCAACAGGCTCGCATGATGACGAAGACATATAGCTACGGGCTACTGTTGATCGACACACTGCTGAGTTTGCTACACTTTAGGGTGTTATTGGCTACATTCAGCGTGGACGTATTCGTCGCTATTGGGATGATACTTCTGAGAAGAGGACGAACTCTGATGATGCCAATGACGCTGCAACGCTTCATAGCTGTAGGCTTATCCCTTATCGTTGTGTGACGAAAAGGAGGAGTAGATGATAGGTAGTTTTTTTTTTTGTATAGTTTTGTTGATTGGAGGAGTCTGTATCTAGATTTTTGTGCTTACATAATGTATGATTATTCTAAAATGTTTTGATGTGCTATATATAAAATCGATATCATTGTTTCAAATTGATTTGCATTTATGGTTTGCATCTTATGTCTAAGGGGTTGATGGGGTGGGACATAGATACATTTTGACATTGCATTGACTTTTACACTTATCTTATATCTGAGGGGTCGTTGGGGTGAGACATATATATATTTACCTACTGTTTAAACACTCTGGGAGTTTGCAGTAAGGGGGAGCACATGCATATTTGTTTGAATTCAGTTTCGCTAAATTAAGTTTTTGATATTTTTATAGTGTCAATGTTTCGTTTTGGGTATGTTGGTTGCATTGATATTGTGTCTTAATTTAGCTTGTCATTTAAAATTGAAAAATATGTTACTTGAGCTACAATTGGTTACAATTGCTTAAATGATACCTACAAGTGAACTGTTTGAACTGTGATTATCTTTGATACTGTTTTCCACACATCTTATACTGGTATTTGAGTTGTCTATTTCAAGAAATAGGTACTGCAGAGTTCGTTCAAGATAGTGTGTAGTTTATGGTGTGTTATTGTTTCATAGTCTGTAACTTTTATTTTATTACTGCCTTGACATAGATTAGTGTTTTCTCACATAATATCAAAGGGGGAGTTTTGTTAGGTTTTAGTTGATTTTGTAATTGACAAATTCTGTGAGCAAAAGGACTTAATTTGATAGATTGTAAAAGTTCAAGGAGTAATATGCAATTTGTTTAAAAGTTGGTTATTAGGTCTAAGGTTTCGAGTTTGGAATAAGGAGGAAAACGACGCTAATTTTCGCTGGACTGTCGCCAAGGGTTGGCTCGAGCTACAAAAGCAGAAGTATCGTCGCTAGACCGTCGCCCCTCCTTCGCTGGAGCGACCCCTGTCGCTCGACTGTCTCGGCCCTTTGCTCGAGTGACACCTTCATACGTGAAATTTTATTTTCGTATTTTAAAGGCTTTTTTCTCGGCCCATTGATTTCTTCACCTATCTATATATACCAGAACACGTACAAAACATTTTTCAAAAGGTTGTTAATTGAGAGAGCTTCATCATTGAGAGATATATTCATTCCATCATTCAACCTTCATCTTGTGTGAGTGTTTTGGTCAGAAAACATCAAATTCAATATCCAATACCAAAAACCAAACTTCTTACAAATCTGTCAAAGGTGCTGAAGATCGAGGAAGGCGACTGGAGTTCCATTATGTGAAGAACGAGTTGTTCTTCATTATCCATGGGAGATATGCGATTCTACCAAGTTAGGTGCTGTTGTAGGATAGCAGAGTTCCATAAAAGCGTGGGTGATTACAGCTGGAATTGGTGCATGGGAGCACAGAATTTAGAAGAGCTATCAAAATTACAGTCAAGAGATCAAATAGTTTGTGTCGTCGTCTAGTCTGGTAGACTGTAAGTATAGAATCGTTTATAGTGGAATGACTAACAAAGTGCCAGGAGTTTTTTTCAGTTGGGTTTCTCCGTGAACAATTCGTGTGTTCTTTACTACTTTATTATTTATTGTTTATGATATGCAAACTGCGGTAATTCAACATTGGATAATTTGACTTGCATGATTAACCATCTAGATAAGAATTAAAAGTGACTTGTTGCGTTTCATTGTGATTGTTTTAAATTCCGCATTAAATACTTATTCACCACCCTCTAGGTTTTGTTAGGCACGAATTGCGTAAATTTCACTAACTTTTCTCAAAATTACATTTTTTCAAGCAAAAAAACCTTGTAAGTGAAACACTAACCTTCGATCGGGATATCCTTTAATGGGTTTTTGCCCATATTCTCTCCAAGACCACATAGCATTAGATAAGCTATCTCCATGTACATGACAAACCTACTTCATATGATTTTTCCTGCATTGGAAAAAGTATCAAGAGTCTATAAGTGGCTGGATGCGTTGACTAACAGAACTCACGATGAAAATGGGTACTGCCCCGGTAAATTAACACTTTCAGTTGCACATTATTTGTGTAACCAGCAACATCGACAATCCTTTATATCTAAGAGTCATTCTATAATTTAGAAGGAGCTAAATTATGCATTGAAAGTTCATATGATTATCCACTGCACAATGTTTATCTTACAAACATAAAAAACACAATACAATACATACCCGAGAAACAACAAGAATAAGAAAGAGACGGAAAAGATGAACTTACATATCCCACAACAAAATAATTCTGAATCTTAAAAGCCTTTCATTTTCTTCTTGTTTTTGAGATGGGGGATAAGAAACATATACTGATTGTTCACACGAGATATACATAAAACTCTTCGTTGTAGATGTAATTTCAAAGCAATGTTCAAACAAGAATTTCTCAGTTGGTAAATTAATGGTCAATTTCCCCATTCCTCTCACTCCCTCTCTTTTGGGTAGCTCCTTTTTTTTGGGAGTTGGGTGTGTGGAGTTGCGACAGGGATGTGTACGCAACCCAACCTGAGAAAAGTTAAAGAATTGTCCGAAAAGCGTTAAATGTATCATTTGGGTTCCAAATACTTCAATCCAATAAAAATACACTTGAGACATTATTCTATTTATAAAAATGTATATTTGTATCGTTGTTAGGTAAAATCCCACAAGCGGACGAGATCACTGACAAGTAATAGATTTAGTGAGTTGAGAGTATCGTCCACAAAAAATAAATTCAATTTATGTTTACTAGTTTCATATGGAATTTGAATTATGTTACACAAAAGAGTTTTGATTTGATTTATCCTAAACTAATCTAAGAAAGCTGTAATTATCAAATTGGTCGCCAAATAATTAAATAAGTCAATGGGTATGCAAAATTAATCAAGAAATGTAAGAAATAAACTAAACTACTTGTCTTGATTAAAACAAATAAACAATAAGGTTCATTTTCATCCAATACAAAAGGGAATCTAGCCTAATATATTAATATATAAATTACAAGAAGAAAAATAGAAAAATATTACCCGGATCATGAAATAATTTAATAGATGTTGATTTTCAAGTCTAATGTTGAATTCTTCAAAATCTCGATATAATTGATCTTTAATTCCTTGATATGACTTGACCCCCTCTCAAAATATAGCAATTAGTCCCTTGTTCTTGATGAATTTGATGATATTATTGTGCATGAAGAGGTGAGATAGAGTTTTTTTTTTAATGTCTTGCCCAAGTTTGTTATTTATAAAAGTCCAAAAAAAAATCCAAAATCGTGAATAATTTAAATCCAATTAAATTCCTGACTAGAACAGAAATTGTGCATCAAGTCCCTGTTATTATACTGCACGCACGCAACGATCTCTGAGCCTCGCCCACCACATCCAGCTTCGGCTCTTGGGTTGGAAAAACAATGGTTTCACGCGCGCCTAAATTGGTCCAGTCGCATTTGTGGGGTGTCATCACTGAACAACTTTAGGTATTTTTGTCATAACTTTATCTCCCGATTTCCGATTGAGGTGATTCAAAATGCGTTAGAAGGATAATTGAAAGGGATACAATTTTTCTAGAATACGAATTTTCCAATTCGAATGTTAGATTCCAAAAAATGGGGCTAAAAATCTGGAGCATACTAAAAATGGATTTATGAAAATACTTAAACTATATCTCACTCATGTGACCTCCATTCGCATCCAATTGATCATATGTGATCTTCAATCACCATTTTATGGTTCAAATCAACTATTGGATGTTTAGACTTTGGTCCCCTAAACTTTGAATTTCTTTCATTTTTACCCATTTTTCGTTCCTCTTTTCCAATTCCACCAATTTGCATCGAGTTCAACCTAACAAACATAATTAAGTTATAACTTATCTTAAGAACTAACAAGTACTCTAATTTAATGGCATAGATAAGTATACGAAATGCAATAATCAACCACCATTAGAATTAAAATCCTTCCTATGGTCTTGGATTTATAGAATTCAGATATGTGACTATTATCCCACCTGACAATTTGATCAAAAAGGACACTTTCATTACACATTTTGGAAACAAATGAAACTTATATTGAATATTTCATTGTTGAACCGAACTTAAAAATCCTGTAAGGATTACAAAAATATTTAAAAATTTGACATCACGGAGATGACCCAGGAGATGTGGAAAAGTAGCAAAAATCAACTAAATCTCTAAAATCAAAATTCTCCTAAAAATACATCAATTTCATCCGTCACTAAACATAAATTGCTAAATAATTATTTATAGGTGGCTGAAACAAAAAATTAGAGATCTTCAAAATTGAGAGTAACTAAGAAAAGAAGATTACCATGTGAGGGTACTTGTCTTGATCAACAACCCTAGTGTTTTGAGCTTAATGTCGATTTACTGGTCCACCAAATGAAGGGTTCCTCACAGGTAAATTGTTCTTTAATACCATTGTGACTTCTTGTTCCACCAAATCCTTGAAGTACAAGAAGAACAACAGCACATGAAATCAAAAGAAACCAAATCCAATTAAATGAAATTAATTAGGGATATGCCTTGAAACCTTGAAATACTTTAGGCAAAATACACTTGAAGACAACCAAATGGTGTTTAAAAGGATTGTGCCTCAATGTTCAATATTTAAATGTACACAATCAAAGAATCTTCTGAATCATTGAAGCCCTAGAGAGTAGGAAGAGAAATCCCATCGCGACTATGGTTGAATATTTTCATCTTTCAGACTCAGCTTCTTATGCTTCTTTTTCATCTACTTCATCATATTGGCTTTCTCTATCACTTTCGAATTCAATTTTTTCATCATTGGGTGCTTCAAACAAGAACGTTTCGTTAATTAGGGGAGGAAAAAGGGAAATGGAAGGGAAAGTAATGGAAAAGAGCGTGAAAGGCTGAAACGTGTAAGTGAAGTGAACCATTGAAGCAGTTACAAAAGAGATATTTTGTGAATAGTACAAAGCAGGTTAGTGAACAGTAAGAACCGAATAGGTGTGAAAATGAGGGTTACACATATAAATAGGTAACCCCGGATTGCCTCTTTTAAGAAAAAACTAGTGAATGCACGTGTGTTGTACGTGTAGTAGGTGATGCAGTGTAAGTAATAATGTTGGAATTTGGTTATGTGGTATTTCAATAAAAAATGAAACCTATTTGAAGGATGATTACATTTGGATTATATAAAATGTGTCCACGGATACTTACAATGGTGGTAGTAATATGAAGTAAAAACCAGAGCTCTTACATGCCATACTTGGATACATGGGTTTTAACATTATAATATGTACAATGAACAAAATGGCAAATAGAGATGTTGGGAGTCAGTTTGTGGACCGTGGACATAAGCATGCAAAAGAAATTCAAAATACATATTTTGAACTCTTGAACAACTACTCCTGATTTTGCTTTTTGTTTACATGTTTGTCAGCTTCATGTATAAATGTCCTTTGGATTGCCGGTTGTCTATTGGTATAGTGTTTTCATTTGTAAGTTGATGAGATCTTTGTGAAGTGTTTTGTTGTATCATGTTGGTAGCTAGATGGTCTTGATTTTAATGTTGTGAGTCAAGGATAAAGATGATTTCATATTTATAGTTTTTATGTTTAAGATGTGCCTATGTGTACTTGTAATCTGAATTCTAGAGTTGTTCTCCATGTGTTCCTATTATGATGCTTATTAAAAGTAGTGAACAGTACATTTATGGAAAAAACAAGTATGTAGAATAATTTAATTTTGAGGTAGGTACCTCCACAGTTTTTTTCATCATTTCTTTTGCTAGGCATTTCAAGAATGTTTCGGCTGGATTTCCAATAATTGATGCTGCGATTGAGCCTGTGGAATCTTGTAATTCAATAGCGGCTCTTGATCTATTATAATAGAAGTGGAATCATTGTTAGTATTTGAGGGTTTGTGTTAGTAGAATATATTTGATGATTATTAGATAATAAATAATGAATTTATTCACATAGATGATGTGTTTGTGACATGATTTTAATCATACCTTGGAGTTGGTGTAGCATAATTGTGCTTACAAAATCTACAGAAATAAGTTTCGTTCACATTTGCACTTGCAGATTTATTGCAATTGTCACGTGATAGATACCATAGTGGTTAGTTTAATGGAATTAATGTAACATTTACTTTTCTCTAGAAGTGTTTTTGCTGCAATGTATAAAATTACATATAAAAAAACTGTGTTAGGGGTAGGTGTGAAATACTATGTAAGTGAGAAGGTATAGTGATTTAGTGTACCATATTTTGGAGTTGCTATACTTGTTTGATGTTGACTAACTTATTCTTTCGGTGGACAACAAATGGTGGCGGATGTGGGAAAGATATGAGCTCTTCTTGCCACGATGTCATTTATTGTGTTCATGTTGTTTTCCAGCCTAATGTGCATGTAAGATTTCAATTGCTAAAAATAATAAGGAAATTAAGAGTAAAAATTACAATAGATATATGTATGCAAGTGAATGAGTAAGTGAAATAATATATCAACGCTTTAGTTTCAGGAACTTTCTCAAATGGGGGATTAATGAGTAATTATGAGTCGATTTTTTGTAGAGACAGATATACCTAAATAGACAATATTGAATTTAGTTTTCGTGTGTAATGTTTAAATTGGTATGTATTGGTGTGATTGTGTAGGAGGACGAGTGAAATTACCATTGAAAGAAGTTGTACTTAATCTGTTGATCACAAGAATTGGTATTTTGGTGATCGTGATGCAAATGGTATTACATTCATTTGTGACAAAATTGTCCCACATCTGAAGTATAAGTGTTTCTAACATGTAAGGTTTTTAGTTGTATTTAATATCTAACTAAAAGAGTTATTTTAGTGTTGGCAGTAGTAAGTGTCTAACATTTTGTTCATGAAAATGACGTCTTTTACTATTGATTGGTTGTCACGAGTTTGAATTACTCTTTTGGGGAAGTTGTCGATTGCAATTCCAATGATGCCTACAAGAAGTAACATGTGTTAATAATTAGTAAGGGTTGTAGTTTATGTTTAAAATAGAAGTAATGAAGTGTAGGATGTTAACGGGATTGCAAGTACTTGCTAATTTCTGTATTTGTGTCCATGTATGGCTAAAAATTTTGGAATGATATGAAGTTGTAAGCTGATGAAAGGAGAGAGTTAAATTGTTCATTAACTTCAACAATGTTGGTTTTTGCATTGATTGTCCATCGGATGTCACCAAGTCGGGCTCTATAATTTTTATCAGTTTCCTTAACTTGTGCATTTGACATGCCATATTTTTTTGTGGTAGTAAGGTGTCTTCGAAAGCTGTGCTGCCATTGTCGAATAATGTGGTCTGAATTTTGTTTCCCTGCAGGGGAATAAACTGAAGTTAAAACATGAAATTTTATAAGCTTTTCTTGCCACGATATCATTTACTATGTTTATGTTGTTTTCCTGCCTAATGTGCATGTAAGATTTCAATTGTTAAAAATAATAAGGAAATGAAGAGTAATAATTACAATAGATACAAGTATGTAAGTGAATGAGTAAGTGAGCGAATATACCAATGCTTTAGTTCAAGAACTTACTCAAATGGGGGATTAATGAGAATAGATGAGTTGATTTTTGTAGAGACATATATACCTAAATAGCCATTGAATTTAGTTTTCATGTGTAAAGTTTAAATTGGTATGTGTTGCTATGATTGTGTAGGAGGATGAGTGAATTTACCATTGAAAGAAGTTTCTCTTAATCTACTGCTCACAAGAATTGGTTCTTTTGTGATCGTGTTGCAAATGTTATTACAGTCATTTGTGACGAAATTGTCCCACATCTGAAGCATATGTGTTTCTAACCAGTAAGGTTTTTAGTTGTATTTAATATCAAACTAAAATAGTTATTTTAGTGTTGGTAGTACTAAGTCTCTAACCTTTCGTCCACCGTTGATTGGCAGTCACAAATTTGAATTACTCTTTTAGGAAAGATGTCAATTGCAATTCCAATTATGCCTACAAGAAGTAATTTATGTTCATAATTAGTATGAGTTGTAGTTTACATTTAAAATAGAAGTAACGAAGTGTAGGATGTTAACATGATTGCAAGTACTTTATGCATTTGTGTCCATGTATGATTGAAAATCTTGGAATGATATGAAGTTATAAGATGATGAAAGGAGATAATTAAATTGTTCATTAACTTCAACAATGTTAGTTTTTGCATTGATTGTCCATCGAATGTCACCAAGTTGGGCTGTATAATTTTTATCAGTTTCTTTAACTTGTGCATTTGAGATGAGGTATGTTTTTTTGTGGTAGTAAGATGTCTTCGAAAGCTGTGATGGCGTTTTCGAATAGTGTAGCCTGAACTTTGTTCCCCTACAAATAAATGAAGTTAAAAGATGTTGTGGTGAGATTTTATAAGAGAGGAAAGAAAACAATTTTAATGTAAGAGAAATATTTTTAGCATTTGAAAATGAGTATTGAAGTGGAATGTTAATCTTAAATTAAATAGAGAAGTTGCGTGATTTGTGTTGTAACGAAGGAATAGGAAGAGATACAATGTATTTGATGTTAGACTTTGTGGCAAGTAAATATGCATTAATGAAGAGTATCTATTATTTGTCTATCCATGTGTGTCTCAGTGTCTATATAGATATGTATGTATGTATGTATTTAAAAAGGTGATTTCTTGGACAGAGGTGAAGTTTTGTTAGAATTTGTTAAAGTTAGAAAGCATATGTATAGACATTTGAAATTGACTGGTTTAGGGAAAAGTAAATTGTTGTTACTAAGGAAATGTGTGTGTATTTCCTGTGTGTTTGTTGAATATGAAAGAGAAAAACTTGTTATTATAATATTGGTTTTATAGGACATAAATCTTACGCTAAGGTCTTCGAAAGTGTTTCACAAATTTCAAACAGTCTTTTATACATTTATATGCAAGAAGTTGGAAAGGAATTTATGTCTTGTAGCATAACAATGTTATAAAGTTAGGATGAATTCTTTTAACAATTTGGAGGTGTAAAGAAGAATTAGGGGGCTTCTACTAATTTGTTATTAAGAAAAAGAAGATACAAAGAAGTTATTAGATTAGACCATATTATGCTGTGCTTAGGAAATAGTCAAACGCATCAATTATAAATGAATTAAGGCTAAAACCTTACGTTTTTGATAATGGAACATACTCTTGTTGGTTATTTGCACATCTAGATGTGACTTTTATTGATTTTTTTTTTTTTTGGCCATCATATGTAGGGATTAGACATAAATTTTAAGTACATAAACTGAAAAGAAACTAGAAAGTTGTTAGGTGAGGCAGAAATTTGACAAGCTTGGAAAAGGAAAATTAAGTTTACCATTTGAGTGTATAGTGCACAAGAACAATAGATTTGGATATAGAATGTATTAAAGAAATTGATATTGTTTTCCTCTTTCAAAAGAAGGGAGTATTGACATTTTTAGAAATCCAATTTTATACATGTTTTCATTTATATATTTTGGAATCTGCTACATTTGAGATTTAAAAATATTACAACTTGAATGAATTAAATTTAGCAATCTTGTTTTCAAAAGGAAGAGAGAGTTTGAGAGGACATTATGTGCTATTAGATCAGATTAAAAAATTGATAAACATATGTATAAAGTTAATGGTGTTGATTTATTGTGGATCAAAGTTTCAAATAAAGGAACTTAAACTATGTAAGAAGATTTACCTTAGGACCCGTTAACCAAATGTGTTGGTATTTAAATGGGCTGTTCCGAGCTTTGTTGGGAAAGCATTTTCTGAAATTATTGCCTTTACAGTCCAGCCAGCCTCTCCTGGTTTGATGTCAGTTATGAGTTTGTATTATGTGGCTATCTCTATCTACAAAAAATCCTATTTGATTAGTAGATGAGAATGGTTAGAAATAAAAAAGTTAAAATGAAACATATATATTGAAAAATATATGGGATGATGTTTTCAAAAATGTTTGCAGTTAATGTATGTTGTTGGGTGAAAGAGAGGAAATTACCAGGTTGAAGTTAGAAATGAGCAAATAAAGTTGGAGAAGGTAAACTGGATGAAAGTTTAATTTGGGGTTTTGTTTGTTGAAAGATGAGGTGATAGTGGAAAGAAATGATGAAAGTTTAGAATGAGTAGTGTAAAAGTTAGATTTCTATTTTGAGTACAAGCTGGAAAATGTTTAGTGGCATGCAAGAATTTTTGTTCACTGTTATAAGCAAAGGGTTTTTGAGAATGGTTGTGGGAAGTGGGTTGCAAGGTGGTGCTTATGTATGAAAGCCCAAGATTGGCTAACCAAGAGGGGGTGAATTGGTTATTAAAGCTTTTTCGTTAATCACTCAAGATTTTAATATAAAGAACATACAAATGATAGAATAATAATTTAAACACAAGTAAGTACGTATATGGAATAATGTAAACTTGGGCAAAATGAAAGCGTTAAGTAAAAGGGATAAAGAGTGCAAACAATATAATATGGATGTTCGATACAAGGCAATGATCTACGTCCCCATTTACCAAGCTTTCTGGCACGAGCAAGGCCTTTTACACTATGTTGATTGACTTATAGTGAAATCTAATCCTTTACAATACTTCCGGTGACTTACAATCAAGGAGCACTAATCTTTTTACAATGTTGAGCTTTTCGGGACCTCAACATGACACACAATTCAAAATGAGTTTACAAGTGAAAATCTTCTTTGTTGACCTATGATTAAATATAACTCCATTTGTTTTGATTATAACAAACAATACACTTATGTTTTCTGACAAGTTTTGATTGATCTTTTCATGAATATATCCTCTCAA
>CAIGRF010358163.1:0-16364 GCA_903798235.1 Fraxinus ornus | reverse complement strand
CTCCATCCGCATCCGCATCCGCCTCCGCCTCCGCCTCTGCCTTCGTCGGGGTCTGAGCATCTCCTTCAACCCCTTCATCCTCCAGAAATTCAGCCTGAAGATCGGAAGTCTGAACCCCCTGGCCGTTCAACCATTCGATCACTTCCGTGTAAGCATACCTCCTCCAATAAGCGTCGAACCTCTGATAGTGCTCAATGAGATGGAAGTTGGCTAGGAAGTTACTCTCAGCATTGGCATTGGCAAGCTCAGCGTCACTGCGAACCTTCCTCACTTCTTCGTTCAAGCCAGCCACTTGGGAGGTCAGGTCCTCTATCTTCAGCCTCAACTCCGCATTCTCATGGTTGGCCTTCTCAAGAGCTTCAGCGGTGAGTTTTTGGTGGGAATCAGACGTCTCTACCCACTTTGTCATAGCAGCCACCTCACTCTGGGAGTCCTGAACCTCTTTTTTCAAAGATTCATTATCTGCCAAGGCATAAGCAAGTTTTGCAGACCCTTCCGCCTCCTTCTCCTTGAGGGCTTCAACCTCTGCCTTGGCCTTAGAGGCTTACTCCTCGGCTTGCGAAGCTCTCTCCACGAACTCACGATTTTTCCTCTGAAGCATTTTAAAAATGGCCTTCGCCTCAATGGCCATGCTAAAGGACCTAATAGCTTGAGCCACCATAGTTGATATTACGTCCACAGCATCGCTTGTTTCGACGAAGTTCTTCCATATGTCTGTCCAAAACGTATGGAAGGTCGCCGTGGCAGTTTGAGTTTCAGGAGGCAACAGAGCAAGAACCTGAGGGTTGAGTTCGGTAGAAGACCTAGCCAGAGGCCCCCTTTCGAAGTTGGAGACTTTGCTCTTCTTGTCGGGTTCCCGCCTCAGGGGTTCCACAACTGCAGGGCGCTTCTGCCCCCCGCTGGCAACGGCGATCGAGACCGCCAACAACTTCTCCCTGGCAGGGGGTCCTTGGCGAAGGGAGACTGCGTCGTATGAACAACCCACCCCAACAGCCTTTTTGCCTTTGTCCGACTGGGAAGGCCCACCATCGTTTTTAGGGAGAGCCTCACTGCTGACCATCTCAATTTTCTTCTTTATGTGCCTCTCCCCAGCAGACGTGCCTTTCACCCCTTTTCTACCAGAGGTTGAGGTGGCAGCTAAAATCGTGGCCATATCGGGAGTGGGGAGTTTTCTCTTGTCAAAATTCTCTGCACAAAACCAATCTCAAGTCAAGGGTAAAATAACAAATCGAGCAGATATTACTCAAGTTCGACGAGTCTCTTACCTCTGGAGGCCATTAGATTCAGGTTTTTGTAGAATCGTTGGGGAACGATCAAATTATCGAAGTGTCGAACTGATGAGGGTAATCTATAAATATCTGATAGGACCTCCCAGTGCCCCCTATCAAGCTCGAAACGTTCAACGACCCCTGAAAAGAAACAGCAAAAGGTAAGGCACTCAAAAAGTAAATATCCATTAGCGACAAGATGAAGCCATAAAATGCACTTACTGGGTTCGGAGTAGGAGGTCGGAACTTTGACGAAGGGGACAGAATCACTCTCACACTCCTGCCACTTCCCCCAAACCCAGAACCAAGTCTCTTTCCATCCTTTGATGGAAGAAGAAAGACCCGTCACTAAGCGAGCATGCCCCCCCCAAGGACACATGGAGTACCAGCCCCTGGAGCCCCCCTTTCCTAATGACCTAGGCTGGAAGATGGTCTGAAAAACGTACAGGGGCTTATCCTCACCCAAGGAGGTCTGCTTCCAAAGGATGTAAGACCCAACCAATTGAGCCCAGGCATTCGAGGAAATTTGGGTAGGGGCTAGCCCGTATAACCTAAGGACAGCCCGGAAGAAGGGATGGATCGGAAGGCGAAGTCCTGATTTCAGCAGAAATTCGCTAACGGCAACACATCCTTGCCTCGGATAGCAAGGTCGTTCATTTGGGAAAGGGGATAGAAGCTCGATATTATAGGGAATCCTATATTTCACCCTAAGTTCAGCTAGTTTAGTTGGAGTACCGTTCGAAGGAACTTTGGCTGTCCCCCAAGTCATCTCATCACCCTTGCTTTTGGACCCTCTCCCGGATATAGTTGCACCCCTGCCAGCTTCAACGACCCTAGTAAGCTCGGCAGTAGGAGTAACCCAAATCCCCATCTCACCCGCCATCCTGTGCACCCCCGCACTACCCTCAGAGGAAAGAAGAAGCCATTAATAAGAAAAATGGAATCTCGCGGCACTTACGAGATTTCCTAGAAAAGGAAAAGTGACGAACGCGTATACAGAAAATTCAGCAAATCTCCTGAAAGTTTGGAAGTAGCTTCGACGAACAAGTAGAAGCGTACAAGAAACTCAAGAATGTATTATTGTTAAGAAGACGAAGGCTTATGAGTTCACATAAAAGAAAGAAGAAGAATTCTTCTCAAAGGCAATTTCCTTTTATAAGCATAAAGATTCAAATCTAGTCGTTGGATTAGAGTCCAATCCATCTAGCCGTGTTTCTAAAGGTTAAGATCAGAGCCGCCCATTGCCCCAGACGTTTCGAATTCAAGGGTCTAGATCAAGGCGTCAAAAGTACGCGCTTTATCGCGTCTGGAAAAGAAAGGGGAAGGAGAAGAGACAGCCATGATTACGCATTAAATGCGACGGCAGTAGCGTGTATCGAGAACTGCACCATCATGATTGTTCTACCTTGGGAAGGGCCAACAGCATCAAATCATTAAAGCGTTATATTTAAGAATTCTTCGTGTTCCATAAATTATTGAAGCCGAGGCTGCTCTATCAGAATGCTTCCAACCTCAGTTACGAACCTTGACTACGTCGTTCACCCCAAACATTGGGAACGAAGCCTCACAAACGAACGAACCTAGCTGGTTGGCACCAGAATGCACAAGGACCTCCAAGAGATGAACCACCTTAGAAGGGTAGAACTGATCCCTCTCAGAAGATCACCCAGCCTCAGAAAGTCCATGCATTACATAAATAATGATGCATAAACTTGGGGGACTATTGTTACCTCCCAAAATTAGAAGCTCCAGATCGGCACTCCACGTGAGCTGCCACGTAAACAACATGTCCACGTAGGCAGCCACAACCGAAGCCAAGATGGACCGACATCCCTTCATTTCGAGGCCCTTCAAGAACCAAAGCCAAGATGGGTTGACGTGCCTCCAATCCTGATCCATGAAGTCCACGTGAAGCGCACGCAAACAAGACCAAAGGCTCCTTATAAACGAAGCGCCGAATCCCCCAGCTTATGCAAAGGTTGGACAGAAGCATCCGAGGCCCTCCGCCACCAGAAGCTCTTCAATAAAAGCCGGCCCTGACCCACAGAACCCTATGCCGCCTGCCGTTCCAAATCTGGAGTCCTTTCAGGAGTAATTGACGAGACATGTAATAAATCCCTGTTAGTGTTAGGCTACATTGGGTAGAGTGGCTTACCCTTTGTCAAACATTAATTGTAACGACTGGACAGTGACGTGAAGGGTGGGCCTAAGGGATTTAGCCACTTGGACGTGAGTTGAATCCAACGGCTACCACATCAACTAGATTAGTATAAATGATGCTTCTTTGCACATTAAAAAGGACTTTTGGTTTTGGGAGTTTTTTGGAAGAAGAGTTTCTTGATACATGATGTAAACACGGTAGAAGAAGAAATTGGAATACCAACTTGTTATCATTTGCTACTTAAAATCTTTTCCGACACATCCTGCGAGAGAGAGAGGAATTCGTGATGAGATACTCGTTGATAGCGCGAATATCACCGTTCTAATAATGTCGGGACCTGAACATTATTGTCTCTTGCCGGAAAGTGCCTCCCGCGTTTATTCCAGTCGAACTACCAATTTCGTTCTGGTAAGAAACGCGCTGGATCCGTACTTGACGTGGTGGGAGTGGGCCCGGCATCTGTTGAGTTCATTTTTTGGGGTCAACATGATTTATCTATAACTTTATATTTTCACAATTATTTTACCATATTTGTAATGTATTTGTCATAAATATTCTGTTTTTTTTTATCATTTATATAGCATGGGTTAAGTTTATTTGTTGGGATTTATGATTTAAAAAGTTAACCCAGTTTTAATTAATTTTAATATTTGCTCTTTAATATTAAGTTAATTATATTCATGTATTTTTATTATTGCATTTTAATTTATATAGCCAATGAATGATTATGTTTAGTGATTTGTACATCGTTCGAGAGAAGATTGTGCATTTTAAATCAAATAGTCGAAACCCTAGGTTTATATAGGGGGATAGAGATATATCATTAATCTTAAGTGACCTATTGAATTATTTTGACAAAGATTTAATACGATTGTTTGGTTTGAATCAATATAGAGATATAGTATGTTAAACCAATCGATTATGGTTAATTTTGCTTGAGGGAGGTAATTAACTATTATTGAAAAATTGGGCCTAACATTGTAAATGAGTAATTTGTTAATTGACTTGTGGAGAAATTAATTAGTCGCTGGTCAAGTGAAACCATGAATCCCAATTAATTAATTTGATAATTTGTGAGCGATAAAGAAGTCATGATTGACAGTAATTTTCAAATCTTGTAGAATAGGATGTGATACGATGAGATAGAAACAAAGACAGTGAACTAATTAATTATCTACTCTCAACGGTTAAAATGCGCCCCTTTTATTTTGAATTCGTTATTTCAGAATGAATCATATCTCCCCAAGTAGGATTCGAACTTACGACGAATCAATTCCCCTTCGACTTGACCACATTGAAGATCGATTAAATTGGGTTATTTGAACGTTGAAAAACTAACTTTTCGATGCATAGATTATGGTGATACTAAACTAAAGCGTTCATAAAATGAATAATTAATCAATAATCAAACTCCATATTCCCTCTTTTTGGATGGTAAATATTTCTCAGGACATGGAGTGTGAGTCAAACCTACGTTTGAATTGAGATACTGATGGAAGTTTTTCCCATCTTAATCAGATAGATTCATATTTGAAAGTGAGGATTAATCTCGATTTTTTTTTTCCTTTCATTCATTGTTAAGATGAGAAATAAGTATTGACCAATTAATTCGATAATTTGTGACCGATAAAAAAGTGGTGACCTAAAGAAATTGTAATTTATGACTGTGACATTCTGTAATTGTGACTAGTACGTAGCTGTAATAATAAATTGTATATTATTGTGATCTTAACATATTTAATTACCTATTTAATTAATAAAATATATTTAATTACTTATTCGATTAATTACCTATTAATGACCTGGTTTTTGAAAGAAAATCTCAAGTTTGAAAATGTATCTTTAAACCTAGATAGTTGTGCATTCTTCTCTTATTTCATTCCCTAATTAAGCCCATATTTGACTCCATTATTGAAAAATTCATTTTTTTTTTCTCTAAATCATTTTTAATTACAAATTCTCCCAATAAAATATTTTACATGCAAACTTAAATTTTTTTTACTTTTAAACCACACATTTTCCAAAAATTTACTACTCATTTTCAATAATAAAAAAATAGGCACAAACATAGGCTTAGACTTTCTTTATTATTTAATTATTGTAAAATTGAGTGGTTATTTACTTAGTGCCTGTTTGACAACCATTTTGGTAGAAAAAAAGAGTTTTGAATAATGATTTTTAGAAGAATGTACGATTAAAAAGTAGGGAAATGTTTTTGGTATACGTGTAAAATATTTCATTGTGTAAATGCATGATTGAAATTAGTCATGCAATAAATCATAAAATAAATTAAAGTTCTCTCTCTCTCTCTCTATATAAAAATATATAAAAAAAAAAAATATAATAATAGTAATAATTGTAGCAGCAATAATAATAATAGATATTAGCAATGATAATGATAATGGGCTTAGGGTCGGACTTGTGAAATTTGAATCTATAAAAGCAACTATCTAGACAAGTGAAATTTCTTCCCCAATGGTGTTATTCTTAATGTTGCACTAAATTCACTCATTGCTTTCCTAACCAAGTTTGGGTGGGTTGAATCTATAAAAGCAACTATCTAGACAAGTGAGGATCCTTCAAAGTTTTGAGTGCCTCGACTTTCAAATTTTGACTAGACAAGTCAAATGACTCAAATTTATGCACTTGCTTTTTTTTTTTTTTGAACTGCGTTCTTCATTATTTTTCTCTTTTTGAAATATTTTATGAGGGATAGAAAAACGTCAATAGTCTTTTATTTACGGATACTTCATTCTTGTGCATCAAATTTCTTGCAACTAAATGTGTGAATTCTCCATAGTTTTGTTGGGGACCAATGTATAAAACCGGCTACATTTTCAACCTAAAATGCTTTCTAATGAAGCTTGATGTTGCATTTGATTAAATATGGCTAAGAAAAGATCATCTTTTGTCCCTGATGAAGGTTACTCGGAAAAAGTTGAACATTTAACATTCGTAACTTCTCAATGAATAAGATATTTTCATGGCATCTAAATTTTTTTTATTACCCTTTAAACTTCTTTTCATTCTCCATTAATGGTGTTAAGCCTCTCAAGTACCAAATATGATTGTCAAGAACGAACTAGAGACAATTGGGCATTAATGCGTTGTCTTTGTCCGCCCTTCCTTTTCAAATTTTAATTCGATCCAAACGGGAAATAAAAGAAAACTTCATCAGATTCCTCACCCCACCCCATGTCCCCACTCCACAAACCAAACCAAAAAACTAGAAAACTCACTCACATGTCGGCCAACGCCACCCACCCACGGCCACCACCTCAAAATTTGCTGCCAACATCTCAAACAACAGCATGAACAATCTCATCCAATTTGAAAATCACGGTCTCAAACAACACAACCAATCTCCCTCAATTTGAAAATGACAATCTAAAACGACACAAACATGGTCCCTTCACACAAACATGAAATTAATTACTTTTTAGATGCCTCCTAGTTCCCGACTTCTTACCTTCCTTTAGGTTATGAAAATATCCAGGAGTGAAGTTCCTAAATAAGTGATAAGTTGTGGTTATGAGTGAAATGTCACTCAGTCTAGAGCTAGCTGATTCTCCTCAAAATGTTTTGAGGCGCAACAGTTATTATATTTGATTTTTCTCTAGTCATGAAATTCATAGCTGCTCAAGGGAAGAGAGAAAAATGCATATTTCGTACATTAGTTTTTCTACTAAATCTACTATATGTCATTGTTGAAACATGAATAATGAGTAATCAACAAACTACACATGGTTGAATACTCTCTATATGTGGACTTATTACCCCCATAAAAGGATCTAGTATTTTATTCAAGAATATGCTACACAAACAAAATCAAATACAAGGCTTAAAAATAGGGGGACATGTGGCGCAACATCATTGGAGAGTTTGAAATAAAAATTCATACAGATGCTGGCAATGCAGCACCTATCGCCGCCTCTGTTCCCAAACCCTGTGTTTAGTAGCATTATTCTTTGTTGAAAGAGGTGGGTGGGAGGGGTGGGACGGATGGATCTACATATATCAACAAAATATTGCTCATTTTTCTTGTGGGTTGGATGGGAAACAAAATATTTGTTTCATCGCGGGTTGGGATTTGAGTTCAATTTGATGGGAGAAGATGATGAAAAAGGATGATCAAAGTCTATTTTCTAGGTCTACTAATGGATATATGAATGAAAGTCGTCCGTATGTACTTCCGTCGCACAAAGAAATGAAAGGTTTGACACTGTAGGTGCAACAAATGAAAGATTATGATCAAAGTTACAAAGATTGGAATCTTGATTGCAATTATTCCTATTGATTATTTTATATGAGCGCATCTTTTTCTTGTTCTTATTTTCTACACCCATATGCCTTCATTTAATAGATTCAAAATTTGTTCGATTGAGGCTTAATCTCATGTTGTGATTATCACCTACAATAGCCTCATATCCTGACCTAATACAATCACACATCTTGAAGGCTTAGTCACTACCTTATTTTTCAAAATGGCTCGATAAGTCTACGTCTTATTCCGAATCCGAATCATATTCCATTCTCCTTTCGCAATGCTAATATTTTTGAAAGTTTAAATCCTCATTTATGAAAGAAACATTCTTTTCACTTTTGAGTGTGAAATAATTCTAAAATTATTTAGCATGTCTTTTTATTGGACTCACGCATTTTTGTAACAATCATGCTATATATACATTTTTTTAACTTCATTTTTGGCATTATGCAACGTGACGACACATAATTGGATAGTTTTGATAAAAAAAAACACTTTCTCATCCAACACTTTTTGAACTGTTTGAACTTCAATCGAATATACACAAAAATGTAAATCAAAGATGTATACTTAGCATTATTTTTATGTAAGTATTAGGTGACCAAATGCCTATGTATATTATAATGTGGTTTGACACTTAGGCTCAGTTTGTTTCCAATTAAACAGTTGTTCAGCCGCTATCTTTGACCTCTTTCTCTCATAGTGGGCCTCAATGTTTTAAAAAAAAAACGGTAAATAAATTCATTTTTATGTTAAAACAATGAGAAACAAACAGGGGTTTAGTATTAATACTGAATTTTTTATTTTGGAATTGACTTGAAGTTGTTCATCATTAATAGTGCTCTCGATCAATTTGGTAAACACAATTTTTTTTGGATATAATATGCATCCGTGGTTATGATTTTTCCTCTCATTCATTTTTTATTTCTTAACTGCATTCGCTCGTATCTTTATTACTGTATTATTATGAAAATAATACTCATCAAATATACGGAG
Organism: Fraxinus ornus; assembly: GCA_903798235.1. Lineage (NCBI taxonomy): Eukaryota > Viridiplantae > Streptophyta > Magnoliopsida > Lamiales > Oleaceae > Fraxinus > Fraxinus ornus. The sequence continues at coordinate 7,675 of CAIGRF010358163.1, read as the reverse complement.
ATAATAAAATGATAATATCAATAAGAAACTTAGGTGTGTCACATAATATATTACCATGTAATTTTAAATTTATGAGTAAAATAATAACACATTTCATGAGTTTAATACAAATATATCATTAGTAATTAATTGTTGAAGCTAAAATATAAAATTACATTAATTATTTTAAGTTTTTGAATTGAATGCTAAACGAAATAAACTGGATAATGTGAAAATTGCTAATATTCTAATAAATTTTAAAAAATAAAGTATTGTAAATATCTCGAATTCATAAGTCAAAGCGATTTATTATACAATTTCGTAGATAATCTGTTGATAATGTGAAAAGTCAAAAGCAAGCTACTAAGCAGTGACGATAAAAATTTATAAGTAATATTTAAATTTACAAGTTGTTATCATTTGTTATATCAAATTAAACAATAAAAAGTTGATAACATAAATTGTTAAAATAACATAATAATTAAAACATAAATAAATAATATAATTGAGAGAGTTTTTGTCTTCCGTTCGAAAGAATCAACGATTTATTAATTTTTTGCTTGGCTTTTTATGGTTTCACTACACCATTTGTACCCTTCAATTTCGAGTTGAAACCTATTGTCCACTCCTCAATTTTTACACATTACTAGCCTGTTTGGTAACAATTAAAATCGGATTAAAATTGAAAATATAGTTGTTATTGAGTCTCACCCACCTAATAAAAGTCAACAATAACGGTTAATTTTTCAATTTTAATCTGATTTTAATCTCTACCAAACATGCTAATGAATTTGAAATAGTAAATAGTAGAATGCCACATAATATGTCATTTTCCAAGATAATGTAGTTAAGTGCCAAAATCTGAATAGACAACGACCAAATGAACCATCATATTGGGATAACATATATCGACTCATCAAATCCCAATGTCTTCGTGTGTATTTGTATCTCGTACAAATATTAGTCTCTGTTTGGTTGAACTTAAAAAAATTGATAAAAATTTAAAGTGAAGTTAATAATTAAGTTTAATCATATATTTAATGGAATTCGTAACTTTTTTATATCATTTTTTCAATCATAAATTCTATCAATTTTTATTAAAATCTAGCACCTGTTTGGTAGATATTAAAATCGTATTTTCAGTATATTTTGATAAAAGTTGATGAAATGTGTGGTTGAAAAGACGTGAATCCCATAAAATATATGGTTAAAATTAATTGTTGATCTCGACCTTATATTTTAATTGAATTTTAATCCCAAATCCAACATGGGCCTACTAAAATAACTTTTAGCTATGACATACTTGTAAAATAACATTCTATCTTGTGCTTCTAATGGTCCACGTGGCGTCGTTCGAAGTTGACCAAAGTCAAAAATGGCCAGCATGGCAGCAGCCCAAAATCAAAGACTTTTAAGAAAAAAATCTTAATCTAGTGCAGTCACGTCTATAATAACAATTTTACTTCCTACTTCAGCAGCCAATTACCTGATTTTAATAATTTTGCTTAAGTAAATATAAATAAAATTGAAAGCAGTCAAAGCAAACATACGTATTATAGAGTTTCTACCTGAATGTGAAATATTATATTCACTATCATTGGTAGTAAAAAATTAATATTTCTTATTTCACTTATAGGCAAATGCATCTTAATTTTTTATTTGTTTATTTATTTTTTTGATATGGTAAAATTAGTAATAATTTATGTTTATAAGATAAATTATAAATTAATAAAAAATAATAATGAATAAATTCTAACAAAATTATAATTTAAAACAAACGAGAACAAATACATTTGTGAAATACGAAATAGAATAATGTTTGTATATAATGATACACAATAGTTTGTATATAGACAAAAAAAAAATTTTTATTATTTTTTTAAAAATACATTTTTCTCTATGTTCTTTTCAACTGCACATTTTTCAATAAAATAATATTACACACAACTAAAAAAATATTTCTTTTATTTTTTATAACATATTTTTCATCAATCTGCTATTTTAAAATATATTTTAAACAAAAAAAAAAAAAAACAAAATTGGGGCTCAAACAGGCCCGAAATATCTAAAAGACTTGGGGAAACTTTTATTATTATTATTATTATCATTATTTTATTTTATTTGGTTGAAGGTAAAAAGGTGGGAAGGTAGAAAAATTTATGCAAGTACAGAGGAAATTCTTGTGCTAAACCACACACACGTAAAGCCCTTTAAATATGATTTTTTTGAGGCGTGCTGCTGTTTGCTTCTATGATTTCTATCATTCATTGATTTCAATATAAGAGCTTTGAAAATTTTCTGAAAGTCTATCTGCCCTTCTGTTTTTTTCTTTTTATTTTCCAGAAGAAGTTCTTCAAAGAAATCATGCAAGATTGTTGGAAATATTTGCTCAAGACTCTTTATGTAGTTTTTGCATTCTTTTCTGCTCTTTTACTGGGTGCCCTTAAAAGTGTGTAACTTTGTTATGAAATTTCAAGAATTCTTGTGTAATTTTCTTGATTGTTCATCCATCAGTTAATGGTTTATTGTTTACGAGTTTGCAGGTTCGCTGGTGGGTCCGATTGCTTGCTTAATTCTGATATTGGGGAATCTTGGGGTGATTTTAGGCCTTTTCCCTGCACATGTTGCCTGTGCAGTTTACACCCTTGTCAAGTAATTATTTTCTTGTTTCTCCTTATTCTTACATATTGCTTTATTCTAGGTTGCAGGGAAACAAAGAACATTAAAAACAAATTTAAAATGCAGTTGTTTTCAGAAGTTAAGCTCGACCTGGGCTTTACTTGTTAGTTTGATTATTGTTGTTTGAAGTTTGCTGTTTTTTATTTTTTTTTAACAGAACAAATAGGTGTGATGCACCACTTAAAATTGCAATATTTTTCGGGTTGCCTGCTTTGTTTGGTCTCTGGTTGGCTCTTAGCATAGCTGGTAGTATACTTGTGGGAGTGGGATATGGTTTTTTCACTCCTTGGGTTTCAGCCTTCGAGGCCTTCAGGCTTGACAATGAATCCAAGAAATTCTTCCACTGCATCGTGGTATGCATTTAATCTATATATTTCGTTTCTTCTCTTACGGAAATTCGATTTTTACTTTCCCAAAATTTTATTTTTATTTTGATTTTCTTCTGCTCTGTGAAAATTCAGGATGGAACATGGGGAACTATCAAGGGTAGCTGTACCGTTGTCCGGGATTTTGCTGATATATGCTATCATTCTTACCCACTCTATTTGAAGGAGCTGCGTGAATCCCCTGCATCGCATGAACTTCAACCTCTCAGGTAATGGTTTTTCAATTGACTTATTGAGGGTGTATTTGATATGTAGTATTTGACAGGACTCGACAACATAATGAACAACATTTCCTTTTTAGTACTATCTGGTGCTGTCGGGTTCACCTTACCATGAATGATAAATTTAGCCGTTCATCCTTCGTTTCCAGACAATTTTTATGGAATTAACTTTAGCATTTATATTTCTGTTACTTCAGATTTTTTGGATTGGAAAGTAGTTAGTTGAATACGGGCACTGAAAATGTGATGGAATTAAACTATTATCATTCTTAACGTTCTTTGGTGAAACCATCATGCAGGCTTATTCATGTGCCTGGATGCATCATTGTTGGATTATTGGGGCTGATAGTGGAAATTCCTCTTTACACTGCTATTGCAATAATAAAGAGCCCTTACATGTTGTTCAGGGGATGGCAAAGATTAGTACACGATTTGATCAGTCGGGAAGGCCCGTTTTTAGAAACAGCTTGTGTTCCCATTGCCGGATTGGCAATCCTTATGTGGCCGCTTGTTGTTATTGGGAGCATTATAATGGCCATATTTTCAAGTTTTTTTATAGGATTATATGGATCTGTTATAGTATATCAGGTATATCTCAGCCACAGAGATTTTTAAAACACAAATTTCTGAATTGCACGTGGTTTTTACCTGTGATTACTCATGGTGATGCAGGAAAGATCCTTCCGAAGAGGCGTTGCTTATGTCATTGCTATGGTTGCTGAATTTGACGAGTACACAAATGATTTGCTCTATCTTCGCGAAGGGTCAATCCTTCCAAAGTAATTAGTTCCATTAATCTCTCTCTCTCACTCTATTTTTTTTATTTATTTAGTTGCATTAATCTCTCTCTCTCAAACAGTTCACCTACAAAACATTTTTTTGGAAGTTAGAAATAAGTAAATTTCTTATATTGACACTGAAGTATGAGTTACTCTAAAAAGGGTAACCTTTTTTACTTAGAAGTAAGAAAAACATTTTTAGAGTGAAAAAATAGATAAAGTAATTAAGTACTTATCTTTTTTAAGCTTAGCAAAACATTCTCAAAGTTTTCTAGCTTTTTTTGTGCTCATTCACCTTCCACGACACTAATCTTGTTACTCATGGCCAGGCCCCAGTACAGGAAGAAAAGTAAATCCAATTCTGAGTTTTCTGTTCGACAAAATCAATCATTACGTGGAAATTTCAGTTCTGTCTTCGCTGAAGCTCCTTCAATGCTTGTGCCAAACCTTACATCATCGAGATCTGTTCGGGAGGCAATACATGAGGTGCAGATGGTGCAGGTATGCATTTTCTGTAATTAGGGAAATCCAGGATAATTTGACATCCACGATATGCAGAAACAACAAAATCGTGTTGCATTAATAATATATCTTTCTTCCATTTTATTGCGCAAGGATACAATTGAACGCTAACAGGAAGAAACTTCTGAATACAAGTATACTACCAATTAATGGAAGTAAGGAACTAATTAATGCAAGATAATTAAGATAGAGATAAAGAAATAGAGGACTTAAAGAATACAGAAATGGATTCACGTAGCCGACCCCCAACACTTTTATTGGAAACATGCATAGTTTGTTTTTCTTGAATTTAAATCAATGTACTTACCGCGAAAAGCAGGAAAATGAAATATTACATGAAGCAAAAGTGCGTAAACTTAATACGTGAGATATAAGTAATATCAATTTTTGTTTGTTGACTTAACGTGAATCACATAAATAATATTTCTCTGTCTACTATTTGGAACACGTATTAAGAGCTTTTTTCAAGGGTACAGATTTACCTCCATTGACGAGACACAAATTTACAACCGGTACTATTTGTAAAATGACCCATGTAAAAAAAATGCATTAAGTTTGTGATATATGTTATGCATTTTTGTAGGTAGAAGTGCTTAATGTAACGTTGACATATGGTAGAAAATTCATGATAGAAGTGCACAAATGCCAGCCGTAGTCCAGCTAGCTGTGGTCTACTTTACATAGATAACTTTAATTTTGGCAAAACAATCACCTTGGCATGTAGGAGAGAATAAGTAGTTCTGTAGCAATTGGATTAAAGTTCATATTTGCTGCTAGTCACAAAAAATAAATGAATGGTTTCTTTTATTTTGCAAAAAATGAAACAGGTATGGGGAAGCACCATGAAATTATGTGAACAGAGAGGCAAGGAACTATTGGATACAAATGTGATCACAACAGCTGACCTCAATGATTGGTTGAAAGCAAAGAATGCATGTGATGCATCCATCATTGCCATTGGATTGCCCTGTTTCTCATTTTTGCAAACGATCCTGCAATCTATTAAAGCTGGCTCCGACGGGCTACTGCTTTTGGATGATCTCGAGATCACCCATCTGAATCGACCCCAGAGCAGATTGTTGGACTGGTTTTTCCAACCCGTGATTGTCCTCAAAGAACAAATCAGAGTCATCCATTTGGAAGATGGTGAGATACAGTACCTGGAGAAATTGGTTCTCTTCGGAAACAATACAGAACGCATTAAGGCTTGGGACAATGGTAGTGTTATTCCTCAGGACCCAGTCAGAGCTGCTCGAATCGATGGTATCAGTCGTAGGTAAAAAAATAAACTTTAATATCTACCTAATATTCCTCCTTTATAAAGACTATTCGGGGGCCATTTATTTCTTAGATATACACTTGGAGAGGTAATAAAGGATGAACCACTATAAATTGGTGTGCGCTTGGCTCACTGATTGTTACTAAGTCCTATTGCTCTTGTAAGTAGGGATTAGCGCTTAATCTATAATATGAAATGGTGAAGGAGATATAACTTTTGAAAATGTTTCTCTTGGCAGGATGGTGGGAATGACTAGAAGTGTATACAAGTTTCCGACTTATAGAAGAAGATATCGGCAGGTTGTTAAGAACTTAATATGTTATTCAGTTTCAAAGGACGGTTCTTGTTCTTCAGCAAAGGAGGGTTATACCAGATCCATCACTTGTTCTGCAACTAAAGAAGGCTCCAACAGATCAATGTCTACAAGATCAATTGGTTCCATGGATATCGTCTGAGATTTTTAGCTGTCATTCTTTTTCCGGATTATGCCACTTTGCCAGAAAGAAGTGACAGATGCAGTGATAGATGAATTGGTGATAGAAGATATGATTGGATGGAAAAGTTGACCGTGTTTTAAACAGTCCAATGATANTTTTTTTTTTTTTTTTTTTTGTTTTGTTTTTTTTTTTTTTTTTTTTGTGTTTTGTTTTTTTTTTTTTTTTTTTTTTTTTTTTTTTTCTCTCGATTTTCTAATGTTGTACAATAGCTAGTGTAATCCTTTAGGTCATATTGGCTTGTAAAGTTTTTGTTACACATTATTTTCCAAGTTAGAAACTTTGTCCAACATATACAGAATATATGGTGGGCATAGACACTCGGTGTTCAATTTATATGTGAAAGTTTTTTAATGCTCTAATAGGAAATTATATATACATTCAAATTCCCATCTTCAAAGTCTTACAAAGAAATGCGTATATCGTACACAAATGGTTCTTGCACACTGTGCAACGTACTATAGGTATATCCCTATTATGGTCCTGTTCGGTAGGGATTAAAATTGAAAATATGGACGTTATTGGGTCTCACTCGTCTAAAAGTCAACAATAACGGTTAGTTTTTCAATTCTAATCTGATTTTAATCCCTACCGAATGGGCCCTATATTAAAAGAGCGAATCTACAGATTACTGTTCATTTGTGAAACATTTTGCCTTCCCATTTTATCTCCACCAATTAATGTTTTTCCTTACCCACAATTGTTGACTAAAACAGCCCCACCAATTAATGTTGTGAAACGGATTTCGCCAACAACAAACTTCAAGTCTAAAGTTTCAGATATCAATAGTTATCATTTCCAGTTGGCCGACCCATTAATCCAATTTGCACCTCAGATGGTTCAAGGGCAAAACAGAGAGAATTCATTGATAATGATTTTGTCAGGTTCTAGGAAGGCACCCGCACAAAATGAAAAGAGATGGCGGTTCCTCAGTCTCGCTTAATCGTTCATCGATCTTTTCTCATTCAAATCTTCCCGACAAGAGCACCCGAAACGGCCAGTTGAACAGAAATGCCAGATGAATTCGCTAGCTTTTCAACAGGCGAAGAAAGGCCTCAATCCTTTGTTTTGCCATTTTTCATCCTCATATATCAAATAAAAGGGTAATAATACCCACAATTGTTGACTAAAACAGAGAAGAAGGGAAAAAAATTAAATTATTGTGCGGAGCGACAGGAGACATAAGTCTCCGCAGCGGAGAGTAACCTCCGCACGCGGAGAGGCTGGTGCCTCCGTGTGCGGAGACTGATTTCTTAGTCTCCGCACACGGAGACTTCCAGATTTTTTTTTTGTTTTGTTTTTTTTTTTACAGGATAATAAATTCAAAAAAAAAAAA
>CAIGRF010358136.1:30267-45539 GCA_903798235.1 Fraxinus ornus | reverse complement strand
TTCTAACGAGTAATATGTCGACAAAGTTGGAGAGATGGGAGAAAGTATTAAACTTGTGTAGGCTAAATTGGTTTTTACTTGAATTTCAATTTTAGATATTAGATGATACCTTCTCTGCAGACTGAAACATGTAAAAAAATTATATCCATTTGTCCAAAAATATTGAATCGGTCATCCTAGCTGAAAGTGATAGGAACAACGTTGAAAGACCTCCCAATTGACTGTAATGATGTTAACTTTTAACCTTTGTTGATTTTTTTTTTTTTTACAAGCTTCGAGAAATCTTGATTTCGAGCCCAAAAAAAACTACCAAACAAACACCACCACACCTCGGCTTGACCCACAGTCCCACACCCTTCCTTCACTTTGGCTGCCTCAAGTTTTCTCACCTACAAAGGATGACGGTGATGGTTGCAATATCACAAAGGTAGATGAAGAACTAAAGAAAGGAAGCTATGATTGAATCTCTCTATTACCACTCCCACTGCCTCTCTTCACTCCTCTCTATTGCATACACGCACTCTCACGGCGGGAAGGAGATGAAACATATATGCCAATAGTTAGGTCACATCCTAAGTTGGGCCAAAAACTTTAAGTGGGCTTCCACTTAAATTACCTCCAAAATGGACTAACAAAATCACAACTTACCACAAACTTGGGTCAACCATCCAAAAGCTACATACTAACCATAACTTGGACCATCCAAAAGTGTTGAATGTTTTCGAGTCGAGCTGAATCTATAGTATCGATAAATTATTGGATATCTGTTTTAAATTATTGTCCGGATTTATTGGGGGGAGGGATCATATCTCGGGACTTAAATTTAGATCAATTCAATTTTAAAAGAACAAGTTCATATTTTCAAAACTCAGGTGATAATTAAATTCTATTATTAAATAAATAATTAAATATAAAATAATTCAAATCTCTTTCCAATTTGGACTACAATCACGGCCATCCATCTCGTCGCCATTCCTTCTTACAATCGCTGGCATCCACTCTCACATTCACTGGCATCTAAATAATTGTTGAAAAAAAGATAAAATCTATAAAGATCGTCGACAACTGAACATTTTCTTTAGCGACAAACTGATTGTCACTCAAGGGCCATTGAGCATCGCTAGATAATAGAGAGAGAGAGGGGAGAAATATAGCTACCGTTGGGAAACACTAACTGAGCATCGTCGGTGAGTAATATCTTCTTCAGTAACGATTGAGCAGAGCCATTGCAATTAAATCTATTTTTTAAAATCGAAAACTGAAAAACAACCTCTCATGTAATTTACAGAATACTCACCAAATCAAATAACTTCAATTCTCTACGCTGAAATCTAATTAATTGATATTGTGACCAGTTTGAAAAAATCAATGTCTTGTAACCAATTTTCTTGAATTTATTGCTTGTGATATTGTTCCAATGGCATGTGGCCAATTCTTTTGACATTGATTTATTACCTATGAATGGTGACATGTGTCCAATTAATATTGACCTCAAAACACCTATGACATACAATATGACCCGTGATTTGTGAATGGTGATGTGTGATCTATGAATTATAGCTTGTGACATGTGAATTAACATGTGGCCAATTAATATTGATATGTGAACTATAACATGTGATCTGTGGACATATGTAACTTATAAAATATAATATGTGGCCTATGAACTATAACCTATGACCTGTAAACATCTATGACCTCTGAACTATAATATGTGACTAATTAATATTGATATATGAATGTAAATTAGTGGTCTGTGATATGAGAACATTGATATGTGACCTGTAACAATTGAACAAAGACATGTGACATGTTATCAGCTCACATGCCACATGTCACTATGCACAATTCATATGTTATTTATTGGTCACAGATTAACCCAACTTATTGCTCACAATCCTTGTTTATGCAATCCCAACCCAATCTAAACCTAGCACCACCAGAACTACCATCGTCACCTCTAACACCATTACAGCGCATCGAATCAAAAAATTACCCACAAAAAACCATCAACAAACCACACCACTACCACTGGGACTTGTGAACGATAGTAAAGTGAGCAAAGTGATAGAAATTAAGTCGACAAACTAGGCAAAGTGTATAAAGAAATCCTACATTACCTACAACAACTTCTGATAGAGAGATAGAATGGAATAATGAAGAAGGAAAAAATGGGTAGAGCATAGTTATAAAAATCGGCCTGGCCGGTTAGGTTGGAAATCGGCGGCCCGGACCCTTGATCGGGGCGGGCAGATTAAATTGATAATAATGCACTTGACTCGGTCAAAATCGGGTTTTGACCGAGTTAACCGATGATTTACCAGGCCCAGACCCGACCCGATTGACCGGTTTGATTGGATATTTGAAATTCTTTTACAAGATTTTTGGGTCCAAGGGAATTGAACCTTGGACTTCTAAGAAAAATGAAGAGTTCATCACTACTTGAACCAAATACTTTATTATTATTTGTGTGCAATAACTTATTTTTAACTAATGAGTCATTTATAACTTTTATAAAAAAAAATTTTTAAAAAAATTTTGTCCAACATTAAACTTTATTTTATAGACCTAAATAATTAGTGAAAAATAAATTAAAATTTTTAATTTTGCCCCTAAAAAAATTTATACTTTATACTTTTTTTTTTATTTTTATAAATTTCTATGCAATGACCCGCCAATTGAACCATCGGGTCACCGGTTGAACCACTAACCCATTGATCCGCTACATTGTCCAGGTCAGTGTTCGGATCGAGTCTGACAACTATGGGGTAGAGAGAGAAACTAAATCTTGGTCTGAGAACTAGAGAGAGAGTTGTAAACCTGTGGAGGAAATTAAATGATAAAAAGAGAAAATAGATAATATATTGGGGTGGGTGGGGTGAGATGGGTAAATTTTACAATATTATTATTAATATTAATAGTTGAATTATGACCTGATTTATGATTAGTTAAACCTTACACCTGATTTTAGCACTGTAATCTTTAAAATATGCTGCAATGTAATTTTCCACTTTATTAGGTATCAAAACCCATCATTTTTCTTTTGAAATTATTTTATTAGATCTCTATATTGTTCATTGCGTGTAACATTTTGTTCTTTTTTAAATTGTAATGTTCTTTTCTTTTTTGTCTTTTTGTTTGTAGTTGGAAGTTAAGGAACTGGGGCAATTAGATATAGAGAAGTCTGCACAATTTAGAGAATGCTTGTTTTCGAAACCAGCTTCACTAAAGTATCACGACGATAGTGATGATTCGATGACCCAGATACCCGTCCCCATCCTTCTAAGGAAACAAGTACTTATAAAGGTTCTTGTTCGAAATATGGAAAATCAAAAGTGACAAATGTATGCATGCGATGTAATAATTTTATGTTAGAGGCTCAAATCGGTGATCTTTTATGTGCTCCCAAAATTTGACTAAAGTCATATTGCTGAAATACGATTTTTTAAGTTCGAACGTTTTTATAGGATGGTGCCACATGTCTATATTCTGGCTCTTCATTTTGGCATTTCTATTGAAGTGATATATACGTACACAGTGCCATTTCATTTGGCACTTCTCATCTTCCGGTTGTTGAGTTTCTTGGGAGAGAGTTTCCTTCTTTCTTTCAATAGTTCGGGTTTTGATCGGTGGTTTTCTTCTCTCTTTAAAAACAATATGAAACTGAGACCGGTTTCTGGGCCTTTGATATCTGTATATTTTGAGTGATTTCTGTGAAAATGAGAGGATTCTCATAGTTGTAGTTTTAGAAGACGTGTTGAAGTTTCTAGAGTGATTCTTCGTAGATCTGCAGTTTATTGAAAAATAGATAAGTGTTTTGTGCTTATTTCTTGTGTTGGAAGAACCTATTTGTAATCTTGTTGCCATTTTTGGGCTATAAAGTGCAGCCGAGCAAATATCCAATTTATTGGATGCTCAATAAGGGGTGTAGGCATTAGATGTGGTCGTCGAACCTCTGGGGCTAAGATCGAAAGAAATCGTTTGTATTTTTTTAATTTCCTGCAAGTTTATTTTTCGTAGTTGACGATGATTTTTATAGATCTTATTTTAATATTGTGTGATCTAGGCCTTTTCATTTCATTTTGTTTAACTTGCTTCTATTGTATTTTACTTTTCTTGTCTGATTGTTTTTTGAACCGAAATGACTTAAAGGTAGTCTTTGATGGTTTAAGGATGGAAGTGACAAACTGACCTATCCATGGTCGTTTGGAAATTGGAATGGTCAAAAGTACCAATCATGGCCGTGTTAATTTGTATTCGAAGGTTTCTAATGTCATGTAGTTCAACTTTTTTTTTTTTAGTACTTTACATTTATTTTTTACTGACCAATGTTGACGTTGTTTTTGCTTATAAGGAATGATGACAAGGGTGATGATAAGGATATTGGCGAAGGAAAAGGTTGAAAGGTTGCAGTTCCAGATTCGTACTAGTTACGTAACTTTATGTGAATTGAGAGATTTATATGTAATTATTTGTTATGAATAAATGTTTGACGTTTTTGTGATTACAATGATGGGGACAAGATTGATAACAATGATACATGATAAGTGTATTTTACACATTTATAAATTGCAAAGTTACTTAAAATTGATTAATTTGAAAAGAAATCTACTTATTTGAGCGTATATTTGCTTTCGTAGATAAAAACCCAACTGGAGATGAATCAAGCAAAAATGAATATATTTGGAGCTTAACTGGTACCAAAGGATGGAATTGCATGGCTTCAAGGAAGTGTAGGGACTTGATTGAAAGTTTTGAATAGCTGATTGGATGATCTCGCAAGTTTTGAGAATCAAAATTGATGAAATCAGAACATTGGGGATCAACTTGAATATTTTAAGAACTAGGAGGAGCATCATGTCACATATAATGTGTGTTGGAGTGTGTACTATTTTTGTTGAGATGTATTTAATGAGTTATCCTACTATTGAACTTGTTGCTTGATGACGATGTCCCAAAATGATGTTATTTGAGCATCTAAGATCATTTTTATATGCTTTGAATATTTGTATTCATTCAAGTCTTGAAACCTTAAAAGTTTTTGACAAGTATTGGACATTCGTAGAATTAATTAATTAGATTGTGTATTGATGAATTTAAACTAATAGATTGTGTTAGGTTTTTTAATTATGTAATTGGCAATTCTGTAAACAAAGGGACTTAATTGTAAATATTGTAAAAAGTCAAGGAGTAATGTGCAATTATATGAAATTAGTATGCTTAGGTCTAGGGTTCAAGAATGGTAAAAGAAAGAAAATACAGTTCGAATTTTCGCTAGACTGTCGCCTGGATTAGCTCGAGAGTCAAAAGCATAACCTCCTATCGCTGAACCATCGTTCGATCGACAATGTTGTCTGAAACATTTTTATTTCACGTTTTAAAAGATTTTTCCCCGACCCATTACTTTCCTAACCTACATATAAATACCAAAACAGATCTGAACGTGATTTTATAAGGTTGAATACTAAGATAGCTTCATCAGAGAGAATTCATACATATTCCATCTTTCAACTTTCTTCCTGTGAGTTTGTTTTGGTGAGAAAAACATCACATCCTTAATCCAAATACCAAACCGTTCTTTCTTCCACATCTGTCAGAGTTGCTGAAGATCGAGGAAAGCTGACTGAAGTTCCATTCGGTGAAGAACAAGGTGTTCTTCGTAACCATAGGAGACAGACGATTCCGCAAGACTAGGAGTGCAGTAGAGTAGCAGATTCCAGGAGAACTTTGAAGATTGCAGCTAATGATTGGTGTAGGGGAGCACAGTTTTCAGGAGAGCTGTAAGAACTTCAGTCAATAGATCAGATAGTACGTGTCGTCGTCTAGTCTAGTAGATTGTAAGTGTTTGAATCTTTTATAGTGGATTGACTGGCAAAGTGCCTGAAATTTTTTCCAGTTGGGTTTCTTCAGGATCATATCGTGTGTTGATTTACTACTTTCATTACTGTTTATTTATTGCTTATCATATTTGCGGTATTTAAATATAGAAAAAATTGACTTGCATGCTTAATCATCTAGAATAACAATTTCATTAGTGACTTGTTGTTGATTAAATCGAAACATAATTTTAATTCCGCATTATACCTATTCACCCATCTCTAGGTTTGTTAGGGTCGAACTACATAAATTTCAATTGATATCAGAGCCTTAAATCGATTCATGACCCTTTTATATATTCTAGATGAGTTAGTCACTGTCCGTGCCTCCGTTCTTTGACGGAAGCAATTATGTTTATTGAAAAGTTCGGATAAGAGCTTTCCTTAAGGTTTTGGATGAACGTATTTAGATTAGCGTTCAAAATGGGTGGGCTCCACCTTCAACAACTGTTGATGGTGTAGTCATACCCACTGATATTTCACTATGGACTAAAACAAACTTAGATGAATGTAATTGGAACAACAAGGGCCTTCATGCCCTGTTCATGGCTGTATCTGCGAAAGAATTTAAGAGAGTCTCGATGTGTGAAACTGTCAAGGTAGTTTGAGATATCTTAGAAACATCACACAAGGGAACTAAAATGGTTAAAAATTCTAAATTGCAGATGTTAATCACTAAGTTTGAAGAGATTAGAATGAAGGACGATGAATCGCTCGATGAATTCTATATGAAGCGAAAGACATAGCCAACTCTAACTTTAATTTAGGTGAAAAGATCCCCGAGTCCAAAATTGTAAGAAAAGTCCTTAGATCCATGCCCGAGAGGTTTATATACCTAAGGTTATCGTGATAGAAGAAAGTAAGGATTTAAACGCTGTTAAGATTGAAGAACTCGTAGGATCACTTCAAACTTATGAACTCACCGTCTCACAACTTAAAAAGGTTAAATCCATCGCCATGAACACTGTAAGAGAAGAGGAGAGCAGTCCACCGATACTGAGACTCTTAGGGACGACGAAATTGCTTATTTCGTTAAAAATTCCAAAAGGTGATGAGGAACAGGAGAAAGCCTTAGGAGCGAAAAAGTGTGTCCCTAATAAACTCTCGAGAGGTAGACGTAAGAAAAATACCTCTAGGATTCCTGTTAAGAAATCTCAATCTTTACAATGCCACGAGTGTAAGGGGTATGGTCAGATTAGGAATGAATATCCTAATCTGAAGAGGTGTTCGGGTAAAGAACGACATAAGACTTTAGCCATGACCATGAATAATGAGGAGTTAGATTCTAGTTCTTAGAGTGAGACATCTGGTGGTGAGGATGAACAAAATTTCATGGCCTTCACCTCGATTGCTACAATAGAATCTGACTGTTAGATTGAGAAGGTTGAAAGGGAAGATGAGAGCGAACAATCTGAAGAAGAGTTTGAGGATGAGGAATAGGAGAAAGCCTCAAGAACGAAGAATGAGTTCCTTAATAAAGTCTTGAAAGATAGACGTGAGAAAGATAATTCTAGGACTCCCATTAAGAAAAATCAATATGTTCGACGTCATGAGTGTCAGGGTTACAGTCACTATAGGAATGAATGTCCTAATCTGAAAAAGAGCTCAAATAAAGAAAGATGTAAGGCATTAGCAGTGACCTTGAGTGATGATGAACCAGATTCTAGTGCTCATAGTGATACATCTAGTGATGAGGATGAACAAAATTTCATGGCCTTCATTTTTATTGCTACGATAGAGTCTGATGAAGAGATTGATAAGGTTAAAATGACGAACATAGTGAAAAATCAGAGGAAGAGTTGGATGATGAACCTGATATTCACGAATCTTATCGTGAATTATTTGAGGAGAGTTTGAAAAAAAAAAGGTCAATAAAGTTGTGTTGAAAAATGTTAATGGTCAGGAAAAAGAAAAAGAAAAACTCATAGGTGACCTTCAGGACTCTACCAAAAATCTTAGTGAGTTGAAGCTTGTTAATGAAAACTTGGAAGCAAAAGTTAAATCCTTAACAAGTGATCTTGAAAAATCTAACACTCAACTCTAATCATTCATGAGTGGTTCGTAGAAATTGGATAATCTGTTGGGGGATGAACAAGCCGCTGAAAATAGGCTTGGTCTGGGTTACATTCATAATGGTAATGCTACTGCTAGTACATCCAAGACCACGTTCGTCCTGTCCACTAACAAAGCTCGAAATACTGGTGAACCAACGTTCAAGTATGCCTTAGGATTGAGACCTACTTAACAACGTAGGGTCAATCATCCTACATATCAGCAACAACCTCAGAGTAGGTTTGAACCTAGGTTTATTCCCATTTGTCACCATTGTGGCGCACTGAGACTTCCTATTTTAGGGGATAGAGCTACTGTACCCATTTTAGGGAAAGGTGTCGTTAATATATCTGGACTTCCTACTATCTCAGATGTGTTGTATGTTAAAAGGTTAAAGTCCAACCTGTTAAGCATCAGTCAAATTTGAGATACTGATTTTGATGTTAGTTTTGTCCAAAAAATATGTACCGTGTATGATTCTACGGGTAACATAGTCCTTGAAGATGTTAAAACTTCAAATAATTGCTATGGAGTTCTTCCTAACTCTAACTAGATGTGCATTAGTCCCAAGATTGAGGTAATTGAATTGTGGCATCAACGACTTGTGATAACCCAAGAATAACAACCAGAGGTGATGAATTGATTTTTGAAACTTTTTTGACACTTAGTCTCAAAACAATTCAATACACAAGATATAAATGCAAAGTATAATACTAAATTAAATATGCAAATTTGATAACTTAATTCAAGTATGGATATAGGACAATGTAAATGACAATGTAAAGTAAAGTAAAGTGCAATAATGTAAAGATAACAAACCAATTTAATGGGGTTCGATACACAATGTGTTCTATGTCCCCTTTACCAAATTCTCCGTCATGAGCAAGGCCAAATGCACTATAAGAGTAACTTACAAACAAGGAGTATTGATCATTAAGTGACTTACAATAAGGAGCATCTATCCTTAGGTGACTTACAACAATGAGCACATAGTCTTAACAACAATCGAGTTTTCACAAGGCTCTCGAAACCACTAAAGTAAAAAATGATAGTTTTACAATTGAAAGAACTTTATTAACAAATGATATAATCAAGTCAAGTATTTAGAGAGTTATGATAATACTTCAATAGATAGCAAATAATAAAACTCAAATGTTTATGATGACAATTTGATGAATAATTGATAATAAAATAGTTTGTATTTTTGTATCAAAATTTTCAAATCAATGATCTCTTTTAACAAATAATGCAAGTTAACTATAAAGAGAGATTTACACTTAAATCAAAGTGCTCGCAAAGAAAACTTCTACCAAAGATGAAGAATAGATGAGATTGTGAAAAATTCTTTGCAAAATAGAGTTCTTGATAAATTAGATGAAATATGTTTGATCGATCAATAAACTCTTTGTAATAAATGAAGTAGAATGTAGAATTAAGTAAACTTAATGATGTTCAATAAATAAGCTCTCTAAATAACTCTTGTAACTTTTTGGAATTGAATGCAAAAGAAATGGATATTTATAGAGCAAAAGATACACAATCAGTCACTTTCGGTTGACCAACTTCGGTTGACCGAAGTGTGAATATAGCCATTGTAAAAATCAAACCATTAGAGTTATGACTGACACTTCGGTGGAGCAGACCGGTCGACAGGTAGAATTTCGATCGACAGGTAGAAGCTAGTAAATCCGGTAAGTGATTTGCAAATATGGTAAGTTCTAGCAAATCCGGTAAGTGGTCAATACTTCGATCTTTTGGTATAGAAATTTTGGAATTTAATTTTTAGATATCATGCTTCCAAAATTCTATTTCATATTTTATGAATCAAGATATTTTTATGCAAATGATGAATTTATGAGAAATGGTTTGGACTTTATGCATTTGCAAAATTTGACGAGTTATACCTTTACATATAAATCGAAGCAACTTCTAAAACTTTGATCTTCAAGGTTCTTGTTCTCTTCGAGTATCTTTTGATTGCTTGTTCTTCAATTTGATGACAATTTGATCCTTTGACTGCTTAACAAGATTTATACATGAAAAAGCTCAAGAAACTGGATATGTTAGAAACATAAATGTATTGTTTGTTATAATCAAAATAAGTGGAGCTAATCATAGGTCAACAATTTCCCCTTTTATGATTATGACAAACAATATGTGATTTGTAAAAATATGCAAGATATTCCCCTTATCTTTTACACGTTAATGGGAGTTGAGTTTGTGTTTATGTCGCATAGTATATAACGATATGCATTTCCATGATTCAATAAATCACAAATAATGGAAGTAAATCACATTTAGAAGCCATTCAATAATAATTAACATAAACCTTCATAAAGCATAAATCAAAGTCAAATCTCAAATCTCAAATCATAATCACAAGTTCATTTTCCCCATTTGTCATCATCAAAAAGTACGGGGCGATTAACAAAAAAAAAAAAATTCCTCTTTAGTCAAGGCGTAGGTACAATAAGAACAACTAATCATAGGTCATGATATGAATTTAAACATAATTCAAAAAGCAAAAAGAGAGAAAAGAAACACGATCAATCTTCTGCCGAAGGAGAAGGACCTCAAGGATAGATATAATACATGTGTGCAAAGAAGGCCTCATATGACAAGCTCATTTGCTCCATCTGTTGCTCAAGAGCATCCATTCGGCTAGTGATGGTGGTAGCAAGAGAATCAATGCATCCTTGTAGAATGTTGAATTGATCTTTGGACATTTGTTAGCTGGGAGTAGGTGCAACGTGTGGAGAAGTAGGCCTACGTCGTGTTGCTCACGGTGCTTCATTGCCATCACCACCATCATCACCCATTTCTTCTTCCGCCTCTTCCTCGACGAATGGCCAAATAGTAGGACCGAAGGTATTATCTAAGCTTTGAGTATGACACATACATTGCCCATCACCTTTAACGATTTTCATGTGTCCAAAGGTTTTAATGTTAATGACATCGGTGTGTTTCGGATTGAGAATGGGTTCATCGTCTAATGGCACGTTAAAGTATTGAAAAGTGTTAGTGAGAAGCATGCCATAGGGTAGACCTAAGATTCGAGGAGATGAATGGACATGACTAATTTGTTTCAAGAAAATGTAAGAGAAATCCAATTACGACCAACAAGGAGTGAGTCATGAATAAATAAATCAAGATGATGGACTTCTTCAAAATGACTACTCCTATGGGACGACAATGTGTGCTATTGTACGATGAAGAACTTTGCAAGGGATAGTGAGATGGTTTAGGTTTAAGGTCATTTTAGTAGTTAATGGTCGGTCAGTAACTCAACAACAAGTATGACCTGAAGAGTAGCTCTATCAAGAGTGATACGTTTGTCCTTAATTGTGCAAGTGAGATGATGTGAATAAAAGGATATATTTCGATAAAATTCACGAATTAATCTAGGATAGGTATTCTCGGAGATAGAGATAATATTTCTCCATCATATACCCTCAAAATGTTCTTCTATCTTAAATGACGGGGCTTGAAGATAAATTCGAAAATATCAATTAACTTACCAATTAGAATGCGGCAATCGGTGAAACGATCGGGGATGGGTGTATGAACCTCGACATTCGACGAGCTCGCTTCTCCTTTCTTAGATCTTTTATTCGGAGGAATATTTGAATCGAATTTCTCGAACAAAGAGGGAGTGAGTTTTTGGATTTTCAAATTTTTAGTGGGAAATGTATGGCAAGTAAATCCTTGAAGTGGGTTAGTGTATTAACAAGATTTGTAATGAGGGTTTTGAAGAAGAATCAAGAATTTCGAATATTGAAGCTAAAAACCCAAAATTTGAAATTTCTTAATGAAAATGAAGTATCTTGAAATCTGATGGAAGGTTTGATGAATGATATAGATTTGTTTAAGTATTGGAGTGATTTTGATGAAAAGAATGAAATGTGTATGATTTGAAGAGACGACACGAGGAGAAAATCGCAACTAGGGTTTTAAAATGGTGAATTTGGGGATGAAATCAAATTTTAAGAACTGTTGAAATTCGACAGTTTCGGTCGATCGGTAGAAACTTCGGTCTACCGAAATTCTGCAAATGAAAAACTTGGGGAGCTGTAGGAAGTTTTGGTCGAGTTGGTGATCGAAGGAAACACTAATTTCGATCGATCTGGGGGTCGACTGAAACTCAATTTCGGTTGATCCAGTGGTCAACCGAAAATGTTCCGAAAGACAAATTTAATGCAATCGATTTCGGTGAACTCAAGAGTGACCAAAGGGATTTGAAGCAACAAATTACACGTATTTTTAGTTCAATCATGCATAATTCAGCCGCAAATTTCAGATTCATCGATAATACCTAAGCCTTTACGAATATAAGAAAATCTATCGAGAGCAAGAGGTTTAGTAAGAATGTCGGCCAATTGTTTATCGGTATTAACAAAATCTAAATAAATGTCATCTTTTCCACATGATCTCTGAGAAAATGATGTTCGAATTTCAATATGTTTGGTGCATGAGTACAAGATGGGATTTTCAGATAAATTTATATGTGATAATACTAGTGCTATAAATTTGAGCACAACAACTAGCAACCGAGATATGTTCGACTTTGGCGGTCGATAGTACAACCAAATTTTATTTCTTGCTAAACCATGACACAAGGGTAAAGCATGAAAAGGGATGAGGAAATCTTCCTAGGATATTCCAGAAATAGTCGAGTCTATCGGGTGTACAATAATCGTACACGTGTTGTGATGAAATCCATCAACGTTGTAGTGGATGATACATGTAGTGAGGGGAGATTGAAGGAGATTGGGCAGAGTTGGAACTCTTGAGTGTTGATCCCAACGTAGTTATTGAACCTAGTAAGGCTTCAGGTCCTGAACCCTCACATGCGACTAGTGAATTAGATACACCGAGTAAGGAGTCCACACCTGATGAAAAGTCTAAACTTCCTAAGAAACCTTTATCCAGGGTTAAGATGAATTATTCCAAAGTTAACATTATTGAGGTTTTAGAAGAAGGGATGAGACTTCGTAAGAGGGTTTTGAATAATCTGACATATGCTAGCTATGTGTCTCAAATTGTACCTAAAAAGGTTGAAGAAGCCCTTAAGGATGGATGTTGGGTTAACGCTTTGCATGAAGAGCTAAATCAGTTTGTGAGAAATGAAGTATGGGATTTAGTTCTTAGGTCAAATGATTGTAATGTTATAGGTACTAAGTGAATTTTTAAGAATAACATTGATGATCAAGGTACTATAACTAGAAATAAGGCTAGGCTCCTTTCCCAAGGATATATTCAGGTTGAATGTGTAGACTTTGATGAAACTTTTGCCATGGTAGCTAGACTTTAATCCATCAGAATTCTCCTGGCTGTTGCCTCGTACTTTAGGTTTCAAATTATATCAAATGGATGTCAAGAGTACTTTCCTGAATAGAATATTTCAGGAAGAAGCCTATGTTGAACAACCTAAAGGATTCATTGATCCCAAATATCATTGTTATGTCTATCGGTTGAATAAAGCTTTGTATGGTCTTAAACAAGCTCCTAAAGCTTGGTATGATGACTCACCGCATATCTCGTGGAACATGATTTCTCGAGAGGTGGTGTAGATATAACTCTTTTTATTAGATATATTCAGGAAACTATGACCATAGCTCATATCTATGTTGATGACATCGTTTTGGATCACCTGTCGATTCTCTTGCTCATGATTTCGTTGAATGCATGAAGAAAAAAATTGAGATGAGCATGATTGGTGAAATAAATTACTTTCTTGGTCTCCAAGTCAAACAAATGAATGATGGATTGTTCATAACTCAGTCAAAATATGCAAAAAAATCTTGTTAAGCGTTTTGGTTTTGACAACAAGAAACACACTAGAACCCCCATGAGCACCAGGGTCAAGTTTGGTTATGATCTTACAGGTAAAAGTGTTTATCAAACACTGTACATGAGTATGATAGGTAGTTTACTCTATCTCACGACTAGTAGACCTGACATAGCCTTTTGTGTAGGGGTTTGTGCACGCTTTCGGTTGATCCTAAGATCTCACCTGAGCGTCGTGCAATGCATCATTAGATATGTCAATAGAACCGTAGATTATGGGATCATGTACTCTCAGGACTCTAATCTAGATCTTGCTGGTTATTTCGATGCCAATTGGGCTGGAAACGTCGATGATAGAAAAATTACTTTTGGAGGTTGCTTTTATGTTGGTGCAAATCTTGTAGCTTGGATGAGTAAGAAACAAAATTTTATCTTATTATCCACAACTGAGGCTGAATATATAGCTGCAGGAAGTTCCTGCACTCAACTGCTTTGGATGAAGTAGATGTTGAGTTATTATGAAATTTAGCAGAGTACGATGATTGTGCTTTGTGATAACACCATGGCAATTAATATTTCCAGAAATCCTGTTGAACACTCTCGGACCGAACACATTGATATACGACATCATTTTATTCGAGAACTTGTTGAAAATTTTGTTATTACTCTTGAACATATCTCTACAGAGAACCAATTAGCCGACTTATTTCCTAAGTCATTAGATGGTCTTCGATTTGAATCTCTTTAGACGGTTATTGGTGTTTGTGTGGCGCATTGATTATGATTTTGGCTTATCCATGCTCGGATTTTCTACTATGTGACATTGATATATGCATGTATCATATTTGCATTTAAAAAAAAAAAAATTGCATTGTTTTTACTTCTTTTTTTCATTTATATGTGTTTGACATTTTTCTTGTGCTGAGTGTATTCATGCTTTCAATTTAAAACAAAAAAATATATAAACAAAAAAAATATATATAAACAAAAAAAAATGTTGTTTTCAGCTTATCATACATTGAACTTGCGATGTTGGTTGTGATCAAGTATGAGTTTATTTAATGAGCTGTAACACAATTTTCACCACTGGCTTATGTTATTTATGGAGTACTTAGTATATGTCTCTTCATATACCATATGCACTGCACACACACACTATGATTTTGTTAGTGGGACTCTATCGCGTGTGTAAGATTGGAGATAACAATCACATGTTAGTAGGGTGACTTTGAACATGAATGTACCATATTTATTAGACCTAAGCTCAAACATATCCCTGATATAAGCGATACATAAAAAAAATATTAATAAAGGAGGCTCAATATCATATGTTCCTCTTCGAAGCCTATTGGACTCGAGCAATTAAGTCTGAGGGATTTCTCATAACCTGGTGCCTATGATCAACTGCCTTGGGTTAACCGGCCTAAAACTTGCTACAAGGGTCTTTTTAGTCGCTTAATCGAGAAGGGTCTACACTTAAGATGAAAAAATATATGAGTCGTCATACTAGCAATTGTGAAACAAATATTATGCACAAAGTCGGGGGGGGGGGGGGGG
>CAIGRF010358126.1:7743-17839 GCA_903798235.1 Fraxinus ornus | reverse complement strand
ATTCAGATGCGGCCCAAGACATTTTAGCAACAAGGCCCACACTATTGTTTGAAAGAAAGGGCTAAATAAATTTGCGTAAAATAGAAATAAAAAAAACATTTCACAGTTCAAGACCTCGTACCAATTGTCTTTACCAAAATACTTTCTAAATTTGAACAAAAGAAAGCAACATTTAATTTGTTTTCCCTTTTCTTTTGGCACGGGGAGAGGGGGTCGAGAGTAAGGGACGGAGGCAAGGGGAAGAACAACTCATATAAGTGGATTTCTCATCCTTTAAATTGCCACTCTCTACGGCACATGGGACAATGTGCTTGAGGAGTTTGCGAATTCACCCACTTCAAGATGCAGTGAAGATGAAAGGCATGGTTGCAAGCACCCCAGACTACACTTAGAAACACAGATTAGTTATCAGCAAAATTTTATTGGCTCTCATACACCAGAAAGAAAGCTAACAAGAGCAATTAACATGCCATTGCAAGAAAAATGAGTGCTATCTCAAGCTACAACTAGTCGTCGTCCGCGTGGCAAAAATTGAATCACAAAAGACATTGATGCGAGGAGTTAGATCCTCCCAACTACAATAGACATGCAGATATGCAGACAATGACACATCTCGGCCATGTCTGCTCTCAAAAAATTCATTTCATTGCTTTTAAGATCTCGCTTTTGCTCTCATCCCCAAATTTGCGAGTTAAAACTCAAGGCTTATATCGCAAAAGTTTCTGCCTATTCAGCAGGCTCAAGGTCAAAGTGTCGCATTGGGCATGAATACACAAACATGCAAACCTAACCCGACAGTGGCCAGTGTGTGTGTTAATCATTAGATGTAGCAACTGATGACTACTCTTGTACTGTCCTTTCGACACAGGAAACTGGGTTCGCAAAACATGGTTAAGTGTTTGTTCAAGAACATAAGCAGCCCATGTACCATTCATGGCAATGAGTAGAGAACAGGCCTCCAGTCAATGTCCAAGCACTAGATACTAACCACAAGGTGACAAGGATACCTGTCCTTGCATCAACATAAAGTTGGGGGAGGGGAGCAGATATGACCTAGTATTCCGACGTTTTATAAGCTGCGAGGGCAATTATGACTATCTCGCAGAGATTGCAAAGCAAAACCATAGAATTTCAAAATTTGACATCAAATTTGCAAAAATTAACTTCATATATCTGGCCATCCTTTTCACCCCTAGTGATGCAAGGTAAAGAAATTCACATTCACATTAATTATACATCTTCAAAAAAAAAAAAATTGTAAGAAGGTGATAACAAAAATAAATTTCATATTAAGAAGACTGTCCGTTAACCTTGGCCTCAACTAAAGCCCTCGTGTTCCAATGTTATTCTGACAAAAGCTGATTTGAGTCCTTATTGAGGTAAAAGATGTCTCGAAACATTCTCATATCATATGCCCCCTCTACCATTCTAAGAATGGCAACAACATAGTTTTTGAAAAACTCAAAAGTACAAAACAGAAAAAATAATTTAAAAGCATGCAACTAAAGCAAACAATAAAAAAATAAAAATAAATAAATAAGTGAAGATAGCAAGTAAGCTGACTGGAAGGCACAGAAAGCAGACCTTTTATTTCACGAGAACCATATATTGTTATAGATCAAAACATAGAAAAACTGGCAAAAGCTTCTAAGACTTACTCAGAGGGCAATCATCCCCTGGGAGTTTGCAATCAGGGCAACAACCATCAAAAGCCATCCTACAAATGCCACATGTTTCGTCTTGGGCATCCCATGTCCATGAAGCAACAGCATGCCATCTGTGATTCATTAAAGAACAACATTTCATCTCCTAATATAATGTAAATTCCCAGAAACAGCAAACTAGAAGTGATATTAAAGAGCATACTCTGTCCATCAGGCCCAACAGTATCCATGAATGACTGGGTCAAGAAAAACCATTTCTCACAGGTCTCAAAAGCAAAATTACTTTGTACCTAAAGCAGCTTCAATTTCAACAAACTGATTAAATGTGCTATTAGCCTATTACATAATGAAGAGTCCTAAGATGTTAAAAATTGACAGGTGGAACAATTTTGATAAACTTTTCCATGTTGTCAGCCCGGCGATCATTTTAAAGCATTTAAATAAACCTTCAGTCCTGATGAACAGCAAATCAGAAGTGTTGGATTTTCGTCGCGTGATTAGGAGACGCTTTTGGAGAGTTCTAAAATAAGCTACCTCCCTACAACTAGAAACTTATAGACCTGCATATAGTGTAAAGAGCTCAGACTTTTTGCCTTCCATTTGCCGACAGATCATATACACAAGCTCTAATCAACTTCAGGAAGTCTACTTCAACATTACATTTTACTATAAATTACTGGCTTATTCCCATCTAACACTCTATGGCTTGCACCTAAGTCATACAAATGTAAAAAAGTGATTATGAATGTTAGTATCACACCAAATCATGCAATTAATGCAAAATTATGCCAGGGGATTAAAAAATGATTAGGTAGAGCTTCTAGCAATCCAATAATTCAATTGCCTATAGATATCCAGAACCACACCCAAAATTTGAATTCTTGACTAGTGATATTATATTAAATCAACACTAATTAAATAAAATGCATGAAAACAAGAATATCTAATTACGCAGTTACATATAAAGGATACGTAAAATCTTGACTTTCATTTTCTTGTACCCTGCAAAATCATAACAGGATATTTTACAAAACATGCCTTTTTTTTTTTTAACACACAAAACAAGCTTTTAAAAGTTCAATAAAACTTAAAAGTTGTGCACAATCTTGAATAATAACAAATTGTTGAAATTTCCACCACAATCCATAATGACAAATCATCAACATTGCCACCATCATTCTTATACTTGAGATGCACTAAACAATTGCCACCAACTTGAAAGAACTTGAGTTAAAACGGAACATACAGAATGACAAGCATCTCAAACTTTTCCAATATGAAAATGTTCGAGAGTAAGTGAATTTAAGGTTGTAACTGGATCCATGGACTTGAAATGGAGAAAGAATTTTATATCTATGGATTTGTCAAATCCAATTGTTTTGCAACCCATTTGTGCAAAACAAAATTTGCATTCCAAATTGCTAATTCACTGATCTCTCTTCCAGTTCCCCCTGCCACCCCCTCCCCTCTCCAACTAGAGAGCAGAAAAAATTGAATTATACAGGACATCTTAAAAGCAGAAATCTATTATTCGTAGTATCGCAGAAATCCAGTATAAAACGTAATCCCAAACTTGCCAAATTCCCACTAAAAAACCAATCGTCCACAAACCCTTCCGGCTTCCATCCTCAATAAAAAAACTTCTCAGCGGCATTTCATCGAACAAGAACACTCGAACTTAATCCGTCCTCATCTCCATCACCTCCACTCATTCTCCGCCTCTATGATCGTCAATTCATTCAAAATCTAAACTCTCGTTCCTTCCACCCCAACTGCCTAGCAATATCCATTCTCTGGACACTTGTCCTCGAGAAAGGGAGAGTAAGATGTTTCTAAAAATCAAAGTTAGTGGAGTATTTCTAAAAAATTAATTAAGGGAAAACTTTCCAAATTCTCAAAAATTAAACGTGATGACCAAAAGAAAAAGAACAGATCATACACAGAATACCTGAGTGGAAATCGGCGCGTTTCAACTTTTCAAACTCGAAACCAAGAACCCAATATTTGTATTTTTCTTTTATAATAATAAATAATAATCCATCAATCGGGCGGGTTTGAAGACCCGTT
Organism: Fraxinus ornus; assembly: GCA_903798235.1. Lineage (NCBI taxonomy): Eukaryota > Viridiplantae > Streptophyta > Magnoliopsida > Lamiales > Oleaceae > Fraxinus > Fraxinus ornus. The sequence continues at coordinate 14,108 of CAIGRF010358126.1, read as the reverse complement.
TAAAAACTCAATTTCCATTATGCTTATTTATATTTAATTTTAAAATACGATATAAACTAATAACACATGAAACTAATATAAAAAAATAAAATAGAAGAGGTGGGACACAGTTTGCATTCTCCCTCCAATTTCCTGGCGGGACGAGTAATATTTTAAATGTGTGGAAAAAGATTTTACGTGGGCATAGATATTTCGATGTAAAGTAGTGACGTTCTAAAAAGCGTAATGTGTAATTATGTGTGGAGACTAAATTTCAAGATTACGAGTTTAGACGAAGTTTAAGAGTGAAAAAACGTTTTCTTATTTTTAATATTATTTTAAATTGTTAATCATTCTAAAAATAATTTAATAATAAAAAATAATACATATCAAATATTTAAAATTATAAAATAATATGCCTCTGTTTGGTTCCCATTAAATTAAAATTTATTTTTCTTTCTTTTTTTATCTACTACATATTTTTCAATAAAATAATATTACACATAAATTTAAAAATTTTTCCTTCCATTTCAACCACATATTCTCCAAAAAATTATCATTCTTCTCATTAAAATGTGAAATTATGGAGCCTAAATAGGGGCTATATATACTTAATATTTCATATAATTAGTCAATTATACAATTTTCAATGAAAGAATTTGGAAATAAAGTCAAATAAAAGGAAAATAATAATAATAATAATAATAATAATAATATAACACACCTAGTCACACCATTATACGATCAACAATTTCACGCATGCTATCAGGGCACGACGTTTCATCCGCGCCTCGAGCTTCTTAGAACACTGCTATCAAGTCAATTATTGAAGGAGAAAACTCGTAAAATAGTAATTTATGAATTCAAATTGAAAATCATGTTTGGTTAAAAATTTGAAGTGACAATTTTAGGGATATATAAGATTTTACTACTTTGGTAGCTCCTTTTTCCATGATTTGCGCATGTTTATTTCATGGTAAGCCACACAATAACCTCAGATAATATCTAATTAACAAAAGGAAACCTCAATTAATTCCAATTAATACACTACGTCAATCTTTAGTTAGCAGCTGTTGCCCGCGGTGGAGCCTAGTGGGAGCCCGTGGACCCCATGAAGTTTGAGAATTTTTTTTATATGCCATTTTTTTAATAGTCTTTAGTTTTAATATTATTATATTTATGTTTGTAAAGAATTATGTAGCTTTCCCTGCCTGGTCTGATGATCCAATATGAGAATTCATTCATCAAGATTAACTTAGTTTTTTTCTTTATTACTTTCTCGGATAGGTTCGAGTGGCTTGATCTCTGATACTGAATCGAATGAACACTCAACAATGTCATCACCGGCATCAACGAATATCCAACCTTTATATCTCTTCCTTCTTAATAAAGGTGTGACGGTGATGACGGACTTTGAAAAGTAGATTATAACCTCACTAAATTTGAGTCCGAGCTCCGCCACGGACTGTTGCTATAGTTTCTCTCCCGAGTCCTATCTATCCTCTTAAAGACTCGTATAACTACATTTGTTCTCAATTAATACCCATATTTTCTCTACATGATTACCACACAACAAATGGTCCCAATTCTTAATTGTCTCTTTATCATGCCAGTTGTGCACTGGAGATAATATTTTAAATAGAAACCGTTTATAGAACAAAAGTTGGGAATTAAAACAAGATTACACGGATGAGTCCTACCCCGATTTGTGGATTAGAACTAGTTCGATCCCAATATTCACACATCACATTACGCCATTGGATGTACGTTTTGCACAATAAGAGCCATTGGGGTCGAGGTCATTTGGAAATGAAAGTTAGAGACTTAAATGTTACGACCTAAATACTCTTTCTAGTTACCTATCGTGCAGGTATACATTTTCCATGGAATCCCAAAATTGAATAGAGTGCATCAAGGGCAATAATTCAGTTGATACTGTCAATCAATGAATTATTACCAAAATCTTGGTGTTTCTTACAAGTAAACAAATTAAATTCACAAAATCATGAAAATGAATTTCATTATCTTAATAACTATTATATATAGCAAGGGATGACTGTAAGAAGAAAACACAGATCAAAATATGACTAGGAAGAAAGTGAACCTTGCTTTCATCACTAATGATTCGGCNTTGCTTTCATCACTAATGATTCGGCAAGAAAAGCAACATTCAAGAAAAGGAAGAAGGGTCTGATGAAGAAGGTGAGTGAACTCAGTACCCTTTGTGGCATTGATACGTGCGCCATTATATATAGCCCTTACGAGTCTCAGCCCGAAGTTTGGCCGGACACTAAGGGAGTCCACCAAGTGTTGGCGCAGTTTAAGAGGATGCCGGAGATGGAACAAAGCAAGAAAATGGTGAATCAGGAGAGTTTCATCAGGCAGAGAATTGCCAAGACGAGTGAGCACCTCAAGAAGCAGCATAAGGAGAATCGAGAGAAGGAAATTACTGAGGTTATGTACCAGTGTTTGACGGGTAAAGGGCTGCAGAATTTGATGATGCCAGATTTGAATGATCTGGGGTGGTTGCTTGATCAGAACTTGAAGGAGATTTACAAGAGGATTGATGAGCTCAAAAAGACTGCCCCCCCTCCTCCTCCTCATCAGCAGCAGGTTGAGCCGCCGCCGCCACCACCACCACCACAGATAACAACAGGTAATTTGCATATGCAGGAGCAGAAACCGGTGGTGGATTTAACAATGGATGCCATGCAAAGGCCACAATGGTTCACTGACTGGATAAACAATCCGAGTGATCATCAGCAAATGAATTCTTTTGGGCATGGGGATGAAATGATGCTGACATTTGGTGATAATAATCACAATACAATGTGGTCTAATGTCTTCTTCCCTTAAGGAACATTACTGAGGTTCTTCTCCCTGGATGATCATCTTCCAGATTTCAAAATTCTTCCAGCTTTAATTTCTTTTTGCAAATCTGATCATGTATTTACACGTTTTAACTTTAAGGTCGTAATATTACCATTTCTAACTTGCTCGATCCCCATGGACATACTCCCTTCGAATATTTTGGTCGGCCCATTTAACCAATTTTTGATTAATACCTAAATAGAAAGTCTAAAGAACCTAGAAATACCGTCATCCCCTATCAATTTTGATATGGTTGGAACAAGATAATTGCAACATCAAATAAAGCAATCACAAGCAAGAACGCCAAGATTTTACGTGGAAATTCAAGATGGGAAGAAACCACGGACAGAAGAAGAAAATACACTAGGTCAAAAACCAAGATCAATGATTATTGTTATAAGATTTGACGCACTCTCAACCAAATTTAATGCGTTTCTAATGACACGAAGAGTCTACAAGTCATGGAATATATATACAATCCCTAAAGCAATGTTCTGGAATGAAATATGTATCATAAAATGCGTAGAAAAATTGAAAAACATGTCCCATTTGATAAGATGGCCGCTCGAGTGGTGTGCCTTGTGAGCAGCGAGCGGCCCCCCACTGGTGCCAGAGCGCTAAGCAAGCTCCAAACACCATATTCTAGGCATAGTGAGTGGAAATGTGACGTCTTTTTTCCTTGGTCCATATTTGGACTCCTTCGAGACCTCTTTATCCAAATACCAATTCCATTTCAATCAAAACACCAATTTTTATTAAAATTTAGGTCACAATTCAACAAATTTTAATAAATTACTACATATTCCTTACTATACATTAAGACATATTGGGCAAGAACGCAGTATGTCATTTAGGTAGGACTTTGTTTTCAACCTTTGGTCTAAGTTATTTAAGAAGAAAGTTGTTGCACGAACGATTGGCAATTATTATTATTTTTTTTTCGCCTCAAAGTGCTTCAATTTCCAAAAAGAAGAATAAAAAATGATATCTATAAGTTAATCATATCGTTTATGTATCTGTTTCTCAACCTCTTTACAAATTATTATTCATAATTGTATTTCTTACCGCATATTGATTTCTTGTTTCTTAAATCAAATTCACATGGTATGGCCAATAGCCATTGCATAATTGTATACTATATATGGCCAATGTCGACAAGATATTTTACAACATACAAAAAGTTGCCACAGTAAGTGATTTAGTGCGATATGTTTTTAAAGTTCGTTATAAAGATTGCGATGTAAAAATAAGTACCAAAAAAATTTATGACAACATAAAAAGTTTCGCCATATGTCAAAAGGGGCGGTAAATAATAAAGATTGTCGCAAAAAATATGAGCGAAGTAAGATGCCAAAGTATTTTTTGGTGAGAAACTTATAACGAAAAACTTTTATTTGTTGCAATAAAAGCGTTTGTGATGCAATAAGGTTTACTTTTTATCACAATGAATATTTGTTACTAACAAAATTCTATAAATAGAGGAAAAATCACTATAAGAAAATTTGCTTTTTGACACGAAGAAATATTTTGTTGTTGTAGGTCCTTCACAATGTTCACCCTCATGTTGTATAGTCTAATGTTATCGTAGAGTAAAAAGATATGGTAATATGCAATAGGAGTTGCAAAAGCCCTTAAATGGACATTGTTTAGTTTTTGCAACGTTCTTCACGATTTGCTTTTATTATATATTACAACTTTTTTGTTTGTTGTCTTAATGTTTTTTTTATTTTTTTTTGGCAACAGTCAATATCTGTTATGTTTAGCCTTTTAGCAAACATGGTCATGGAAAAACTAAGAACCAAAAAAATATAAGACAAATAATATGTCAAAAGATGCGACAAATAATAAAAAGTTATCGCAAAAATTATGATGGGAGAGAGACGCAAAAATATATTTTGGTGGAAAACTTAGACAACAAATTTTAATTTCTCATAACAAAGTAATTGTAATGTAATAGGGTCAACTTTTTGTGATAAAATTTCATTTCTTGCAACAACCATGTATATTTTATCAAGGTTCCAACCATATTTATATACATTTAGTTTAATTTTTTTAATCAACCAACCATATGTTCAATTATTTTTATTTTTCAGTATTTTAGTTTAATTTTTTATCAAACTATTTTTGTTCCACCAAACACATCACTACCTATTTCTTTTTTCAAAAATGCTAACATTTAGTTTCACAGTCCTATCACATAGAGGGTGGGACCCGCGATTTTTAAAATTACAGACCACACCCCTATGTGAGAGGACTGTCAAAATGAATGTGAATCAAGTATGTACATTTAGGGCGTGTTCGGTAGAGATTATAATTCAATTAAAATTGAAAATATAGTCGTTATTGGATCCCACTCGTTTAATAAAAATCAACAATAATGACTAATTTTTCAATTTTAATTCGATTTTAATCAATACCGAACGGAGCCCTAACAAAGTTCTCTATCTCTCTCTCTCTTTTTTTTTTTTAGTTATTATTTTTATTTTTCAGTATTTTGGTTTAATTTTTTATCAAACTATTTTTGTTCCACCAAACACATCACTACCTATTTCTTTTTTCAAAAATGCTAACATTTAGTTTCACAGCCCTATCACATAGAGGGTGGGACCCGTGATTTTTAAAATTACAGGTCACACCCATATGTGAGAGGACTGTCAAAATGAATGTGAATCAAGTGTGTACATTTAGGGCGTGTTCGGTAGAGATTATAATTCAATTAAAATTGAAAATATAGTCATTATTGGATCTCACTCGTCTAATAAAAATCAACAATAACAGGTAATTTTTCAATTTTAATTCGATTTTAATCTCTACCGAACGGAGCCCTAGCAAAGCTCTCTCTCTCTCACACTCTCTCACTCTCTCTTTAGTAGCCTGTCCAAATTGTTTACAGCCCCCCATAGTCGAAGCCTAAAAAGTATAAATGAAAAAAATTAAATACAAAAGAAAAAAAATTATAACACATTAACCCCTGCCCATTTCTCCAAACCCAAATCAAGACGTTTCATCCTTGCCATCCGCTCATCGCAGCCGCTGATCACCGCCGAACCTCTCAACAAGAAGAAGAAATGGCGTCTAGGCAACAGTGCCGTTTTGGAGGGTGACAGGTTTTATGAATCCGAGTCTTCTCTTCTAACAGTACTGGAGAATTCAAGCTCCCTCTATTACATCAAGTAACATTCTAACTATTTTACCAGTGTTGGTCTATTGGTTTTTTATGGTTAGAGAGGAACAATGCTAAGTTTAATGGGGTTAAGATGAATACCAGAATGGTTATAAAAAGAATTAAATTTTTGGTTTCAAATTTGATGAGGGTTGCGTTTGTTAATGAACTAACTAAAGTTGTAAGGAATTTTTGGTTTCAAATTTTTTGGTTTCTTCATCACGTGAGTTCGGGTCTACAGGTATACCACTCATCTTCATCTTCTCTTCATCATTTTCTTCATATAATGAAACAAGAAACTCTACATTCTCATTCCTATGAACTTTCATTTGGTTGAAGTGAGTAATAAAAG
>CAIGRF010358112.1:24358-34656 GCA_903798235.1 Fraxinus ornus | reverse complement strand
TTTTTTTTTTTTTTTTTTATGTTAATTTGTGAGCGAATTAAGAACTTGTTGATGGATCGTACTTGCAACATATGGAAGATTGAAATTGACAAATTTCCTAAGATCATGTTAAAATTGATAGCTTTCACAGGACTTATTGGATCATTTTTTTTGAATTGGAATCAATTTATTGTACCATATTTAGTTTAACTATGTGTTTAGGCTAGGACGAACCATATATTAAAGGCTTATATCCTGCTGTGTAAATATTTGTAATTCTTCTGTATTAATGTAACATATTGGTTGTAACCAACAAAATAAGTTCTTTACAATTGGTGTGGACATTTTATCTTGCCTTTCAGTCATCAAAGCCGCTTTGTATTTTGATAATGGGCATTTGTCACGTTTAAGTGTTCTTACTGCAATCTCCTCACCAGATCGGTATGATTTGATTCCCACTTTTATCGAGTCAAAGCTTCTACCTTTTCAACGTGAAGGTGTTAGGTACGTAAGCGCATTGTCTTAAAATATTTTGATGCTTTCCTTTGATGCATAATTGGATAATCTGGTGACCTCGACATTTAAGTTATCATAAACTTTTATTGCAATTTGAGGATGGATAATTTGGGTCTTTCCAGATTTATATTGCAGCATGGAGTGCGTGTCCTGCTGGCTGATGAAATGGGACTTGGAAAGACTCTTCAGGTATTGAATCTTTTAATAAAAACTGTAATACATCTCAATTCATTTTGTTAAATTGGCTACTGGTGGATGGGCTGATAATTTCCTTTGAGATTCTATTTTATACGGATGTGCAAGCAGCTTTCTGTGAAATCATTTCCAAACTACCAGCACCTACTAAACTACTGTCATCAAGAACTGCATTTTTAAAAAAAAATTAACACAAGATTTTCATGCTAAAGACTATTGTCTTTTGCTAATTTAATACAAGATTTTTTATGCTAAAAATCTTGTTCCTTTTGTTCTGTAAAGTTTTGCATGGGGTTCGATTATCCATGCACCTTACTTGATTTAGAGGTTTTATTGAATAATTGTTCTGATTCCTATGGTTGCTATTTTTTAAAATTGGGATTAAATGCTGTAGTAGTTTGGTTATGTTGTTGATGCATGGTTGTCCTGTCAAAAAGTAGTTAAAATTAAGGGGAAAATTCCGAGATGAATTTTTGAGTAATATGTTATGTTTTGGTGCAAGGTTTATTTAGCTTTGTGAATGCATTAATTAGATGCTTCTTGCAGTGAAAGAACTTAGATGCAGTTGTTCAGTTTTTGGTGTCCATTGTAATTGATTTCAAGTATGTTTTACAGTCAAAACAAAGAATCATAACTGGTTTCTAAAATTCAGTTTGGTTCGTAGATTCTAGGCTTTTAATTTTTTATGATTATTATGAATTTTCGGTTTCTATTGAATAATAGCTACTTTCGAATTTAGGGATTTATTCGAAATATTAACTTAACTTGATTACTTTATGTAAATCAGTAAATTGATCAAATTAAATAACATATTCAGAATCATTTGAGAACAACTACTTTTACAATTGTGAGTAAACTNATCAAGGCCATAGCAAACTTTTGAAATAAGTCCATTGTAAGGGAAAACCTTTCTCAGGGGATGTTTGATTCCCATTTTTTCCAAAATATATTTTCCTCTCTCCTTTTCAATCACATTTTTCATTAAAATAATATCACACACAAATCAAAAGAAATTCCTTCTTTTTTAACTACACATTCTCTATTAATCTACTATTCCAAAATACATTCTTTAAAATAATGTGGCTCAAACACACCCTTAAATCAGTTTGAGATATCAAAATAGAACAGTTATAGCAGATTATCTCTTGGCTCTTGCAAATGCCAAAAGATTTTGGATTAAGTATTAACTTTTGTAATTTCCTTTGTCATGATAACTTATGTAGAGCGCGTAAAAATTAAATATCTGGTCACAACTGCAGGCGATTGCTATAACCTCTTGCATTCGTGATGCATGGCCAGTTCTTGTTCTCACTCCATCTTCCTTACGGCTTCAATGGGCTTCTGTAAGTTATATGATATATGTCTTATGGATTTTTATTTTTATTTTTTTTCACTGTTTTGTTCTGATGCTTTATTGCAGATGATCCATCAGTGGCTGGATATACCATCTTCAGATATACTCGTATGTTTTGCCTATTTTATGTTGATGTTTACGTTACTGTTTCTTGGTCATAATGAACATGATTTTTATTTTTATTTTTTTGACATCTTCCACTTCCAGATGGATTTACCAACTCTCAAGTGATCTTTATTTTTTTTTGTTTTAGCAATTCTCTCTCTCTCTCTGGTGAAGATATCATACCTACATTCTTTTGTCAAATATGTAAGAGAGATAGAAAGGACGGATGAGTTAAAAAATGTTATAACAAGGAAATCATAGAGAAATGTGAGTCAAATTGAAGGATAGTAATAACATTTTGCTTTGGTTTTGATAGTTCAGTCTAATGTCCTTACTGAATAAAGGTATCTCGGTTCCCCTTTCATTACGATGGGCTAACTTTCTGCTTTAGTTTGCATTTGTCGGCTGTTCTTATCAGAGAACATACTGATCTGATGAACGACTTCACAGATTGAAACCATTGAAGAATTTTCTGCCCATTTAATTTTTGTATAGTAATATGTAGAGATGGATGTCACCTACACCATTTACCCTCGCTTGAAGTGGTAGTTACCGCATTTACGCTGGCCTTGAAAGATTTTGTGCCACTGAAACTCAAACAACCTAGAAAAAACAACTTTGCACCAGCAATTAAAGGCGGAGAGCAAAAGATTCTAGCAATTAAGTCCTTGAAAAAAAATTCGACCAAGTCAGTATGAGATTGTGGGCTCTAGCATCTTAGAAGGTAGGTTTGAGAAAGATACTCTCAGTTTTAAATTGAACTACAAAAAGTAGAACCATAGTTGTAGAACTAGAAAAAGTATCATACGTAGAGAACCATTGTTGTAGAACCCAGTACAGCCTGGTTGACCTGGTCCCAGAACCTGTTAGGTCTCCTATTTGGATGGGTTTGTAATGGAACCGGTACTGAACCATTTAAACTGGGTGGGTTTCATGGCGAACTGGTGATATATAAAAATTGGCATTATATGTATTGGTTACAGATAATATGATTTCATTGGACCTTTAGAAGGGCTTTAGATCAATTGGAACAGTGAAAAAAGACTCGTATGTCCAAAGTCCGAACCAAATTATTGGTAATAAGGCTTAGCTAGTTATTGCCATTGTGGTCAATATCAAACAGAACCAATGAAGAAAAAGAAACAAATATAATTTTCTTCAATTGAAAAATCAGAGAAACTTATTTTTATTGTTTATTTTAACTGTACACTGGTACATGCATAAACAACTTTTCTCTCTGTTGTCATTTGGAATTTTGGGTTGTTGAATGTTCATTTTTGGAGATTGATGTGATGTTATTATTGTAGAATGTGGAAATTTTATTAAAACTTGAGATCTCTGCATTCATATTTCTTCCCAGGTGTTTGACCTTGGATGTTTTTGAATGTGTAGAGGTTTTGTCATTGCTTTAATTGGAAATTTAGTATCACTTAATTATGTTCTTAGGTATAATCATTCATATTAATTGACAAGTTATGTTAATCTTTTTGCTGAGGAGACTGGGACAAAGGTACATGTTCTCCAAGTTTCTGAGCATTATGTAGTTACTAGTTACAGTACTAGACTTGGTAATGATTGTAGTTCATCCGTGTAGGGCCCTTCCATTATTAGTCTATATTTTCTTCGTTTTTTTGTATCTAAAGTTATTTTTGTGTCTAGCATCTTTAGGAGTATCACTGCACCAACCTTCCATTATCATTTTATAGGTTCTTTGCCACATGCTTGTGCATTCTCGCCATGTTGATAAGATAATCTCACCAATACTGCTGCTTGCATGTTACCTTAGCAAGCTACTAGGATCAACTAATACTAGTTTCTTCCGCCCCAAAGATGAAAGTAATCGATGAAAAATGTATGAACTAGAAAATTCCTCTATCAAATGCTTTAAGCATTAGGTTATTTTCCGCAACAATAAAGTAAATCTAGTTATTAAATTCAGCCTGATGAAGATTCGTGAACAGGTAGTTCTATCTCAGTGGAGTGGGTCAAACAGAGGTGGATTCAATATTATGACGTCAAATACCAAGAGGTCTATCCATCTTGATGGTGTCTTCAACATCATATCATACGATATTGTACAGAAATTACAGGATGTTCTCATGGCATCAGAATTCAAGGTAAGGACTGATAACAGTTTGAAACCCTAAACTCACTGTACCATAAATTGATATTATCTTCAACATTTCCTGGTTGGCTGGTCTTGTACCTGTGACATTTAATATTTGAAGTTCATACTTTTTCCAAGTAATTTGTTTTAGAGTTGACCTGAATGGTATGTGAAGTTACACTCTTTTGCATTGATGTTCTCCTAACTACTGTTTTTTGGCTGGACAGTCATATTTGCCGATTATTGCTTTTGATTATCTAATTGTTTATTTTTATGCATGAATGAGGTTTGTATATAATGCAGGAATAACCTGTTTAAATGATAAAAATAACAGTTGGAGCTAATGAAGCATGGGTATTGTTCATGCTACAGTTCTATGGTCAAAGCAGGGCTTAAATTTTGTTACGTAGTTTCTTTGATATTCTAGGATCACTGGTATTCTCTTACCTACTTAGCTGGGTCTTTTTTCGTTATATTTCTTATTCAGGGAATTTGTTAGTATACAAATTTATGGCTACAGTTTTGGAGCTTCTAGTTATTGTTTTCTCAATCTTGTATTAATTTTCGGACTTTGTAAATGATAAAAGTTGTGTTTTGGATTGTAAGTTCTTTCCGAACTCTGGGTTTTGTCCATAGATTGTCAAGATTTTCCTTTCTGTTTTCAATTAAGAACTTAGGCTTGAAACATGAATCAAAGTAAATCTATTACTTTGCTGTCACTCTTCCAGCTGGGTCAATACACTATCTCTAAGTTCTTAGAATCGTATCAAAGCAAGAGCTAAAGTTTTTACATGCTATGAGTTCCTATGAATAAGGCGAGATAATAACTGAGAAATGTCTTCTGGAGTTGTTCTATGTTACATGAGCCCAGTCAACAAGAGACCACGAGGATCCTGGTATGATATCTGAGAGAGAGAGAGAGATTTAAACTGTTTCTTAATGGACTAAATATTGTCATATGTGATCACCTCTAATAATGATTCAATGTGAAAATATAGGTGAGAGACTCAGTTGAATAGTGAAAGTGTCAACCTGTAACATATAATAACTTGCAGAACTTGTATGCAAACGAAATACCAAGAATCCTGTTACTTAAACATGTACAATTTTCCAAAACTACATTTTCACATTGATTAACAAAAATTGTTGCATAACTTTCATATTTTCTATATCTCTACTCCAACTTACAGTTAGTAAATTGCATCGATCAATTTTTTTTGCATTTGCATTTCTATCAGCATATTTTTGCTGTACTTTTCTTTCTTTTTTTTCCTTTTTTATATCGTGGTACAATTGTGAAGGAACTGTGCAATAGAAACGTCATACATACTTTGAATGTAAAAATCTTACAATGCAAGAGCATATCATAAGTAGATATCATGATGAAATCTTAGAGATTGTATTGGTCCAAGCTTTCGTAAAATCTCTGATTTATTTTTGGTATAATGGTGAGTTAAAAATCCAAACTGCAATTGAACTTTGCACAATATTTTCCATTGGCCACTAAACTTCAAAAGTTTTTCGGATGGTCACCGAATTTATCGTATCGTCATCCCATCCATTACTCAATAATTCCTCGTTAGAAAATTTGACGAATTTGCTAACGTGGCAAACGAAAATGACATGGTACATTATTGTCATTAATTAATGACATATCAGCCAAAAACGTGCTAATAAAAATGCGATTAAAAGGAAAAATCAATAAAAAATAATATTGAAATAAAACCCAGATAAACAAAAGAAAACACGCAAATGGTTAAAATTAATCACATTTTTTTTATAAGCGCTATTAATAGATGGAAGGCATTTTTCACTAATTTGTCATCAACTAACGGATATAATGTGCCATGCTAACGTTTTTGTTTACAATGTCAGCGAGTCTGTCAATTTCCAAATGGTAATTTATTGAGTGATGGATGGGATATCTTTTGATAAGTTCGGTGACCATCAGAGAACCTTTTAAAGCTTAGTAACCAATGGGAAAAATTGTGCAAAGTTCAATAGCTATTTAGATTTTTAAACTTATATAATGTTCAAGAAAGATGCTCCAGTTAGTAATTTATTAAGCAAGTTTTCCACCTGGCATGGTGCTTTTGTTTGTTTTCACCATATCCAATGCTTACTTTGCTTGGAAGATAACTTTTTAATCTTGTTACTGGGCCATTGGGCATGGTGTCGCTGAACTTGGCATCTTCAGTGAGTGCTGAAATGCAAGAATGTTGTAAAAAGAGAATTATCTCTTCTTTTGGCTGCTAATGTATTTGCTACCTTCCTGCAATGCGACCAGAATGCCTAGTATTTAAGTCTCTATCTTAATTCTGATTTTTGTATTATAGACATTCTAAGTTGATATTTTCATACCTGCACATCAAATGCCACAGATCTGAACTAATAGCTGAAGTTTAGATTCCAGATGTTTGAATATCTCACTCATTAATTGTATTTTCAAACACAAACAGCCTAAAAATCACACAAACATTTCTATATATCCATATCTGTATGGAAACCTTTTTAACATATTTATATTTATATTGATTTTGAGTATGTTATATGGATACACCATATATTCTTTCTCTAATTTTGGTATAGTCAAAGTTTTGGGTTGCTAATGATTTCATCAATCATGATATGTTTATTCAGGTTGTGATAGCAGATGAATCACACTTCCTGAAGAATGCCCAAGCAAAACGAACAAATGCTTCCCTTCCCATATTGCAGGTTCTACTCTTCTCCTTGTATGTGTAAATAATGTATCGTCAAACAGAGAAGATGTCAATAAAATAGAGGTAACAGGAAGAGTCCATATTATTCCGCAATAAGTTTTACATATATGCTTGTCACATGACTCTCTTTTGAAAGAAAGAGAATAGGTTAAAGTAATAGATGAAGAGTGAAAAGAATGGTTCTTCCTCTCTTTCTTTTGTTTCCATTTTTCTTTTCTAATTCTGAAGGGGTGGGCGGTGGGGTGAAGCAAGGGGTCTTAACAACCCTTTATGCACTGTGGCTTAAAACATGGATCTCTCTCTCTCTCTCTCTCTCACACATTTTCCATGTCGTATTAACTGTGTTCATGATTTATAGAAAGCTCAGTTCGTAATGTTGCTCAGTGGAACTCCTGCTTTGTCAAGACCAATTGAATTATTCAAACAGGTACCTTTTAAAACATATGTTTGGAATTAAGTACTTGGTGATGCTTCCAAATGTTTGGAGTTTCTAGTTAATGCCTATCAAATTGTCTCTTTAACAGCTGGAAGCGCTGTATCCTGATGTATATAAAAATGTTCATGAATATGGAAACCGGTATTGCAAGGGTGTAAGTCCAAATTTGAGTGGGATTTTCTCATTACCCTTTGTTTTGTTATTTAGACAAACCTAATGAACTAGACACATAATTTTTCAGGGCGTATTTGGAATCTATCAAGGTGCAAGTAATCACGAAGAGCTGCACAATTTGATGAAAGCCACAGTGATGATCCGGAGACTTAAAAAAGATGTTCTCTCTGAGCTTCCTGTGAAACGCCGACAACAGGTTGATTACTTGTTTAGATTCTGTAATGGTATCTGCTAAACTCTTTGTCCTTTCCTTTTGTAGTATGTCATTGATCTTCCTAGAGATGGAGTGCCCCTCACCTCGCCTCGCTTTCTTCCTTGCTTACCTAGCTCGTCCTAGTGATTCTTTTGACTAATTGACTTTATGCTCTTGTTTGATTCCTATTATTTTCAAAATAAATTTTTCTTTCTCTACTTTTCAACCACACATTTTTCAATAAAATATTACATGCAAATTCAAAACTTTTCCTTATTTTTCAACCATACATTTTCCATCAATCTACTAATCCAAAATGCATTCTTAAGAAAAATGGGGCTCAAATATGCTCTATATATGTAGGCACCTGATACCTACGAGGTTTACCCACTTCGGTTGCAACACTCCTTTCTATCGCGGCTAAATCTATAATTCTTCTAATATTTTCATGTGTCTATTTAGTAAATACGGTTCTTATGAAGCTACATTGCAACGAATCTTCTGTTTCTTCAGCGTTGCTTTTATTATTAGGGTGCATATAAAATATACTTTCAAATCAAATTCACCAACCTAGATGAAACCTAAATAAACTTTTTTTTCACAAATTTGAAAATCAGTACTATAGCTTCACAATTAATCATCTTTGTCACTTGAGAGTTAGCTGCAATATGTTGTCAATACACTTTAGTTTGAAGAGTTGATCAGTTTCACGATGTGCTTCATGCATGTTTTCAGTTTCCATGCGTATTATGAGGTTCCAGGGCCTAGAAAGTTGGAATCAGATTCATAAATAATTTAAATTGAGCTTTGTTTCATTCCTTATTTTCAGGTTTTCTTGGACCTGGGGGAAAAGGAAATGAGACAAATTAATGCACTGTTTCGTGAGGTGATCTGAATTCCTAGTTTATTTCATGGAAAAACATTTGAGTTTATAATTTTACTTAGTTGTGATGGTATTCTTTTTGCTGAGGCTATGCTATGGTTGGTTACTATCCAATCGGTTTCTTTTATATTATTGGCGTTTTTGTATCATTAGCTTTTATGCTTTCTTCTTTTACTGAAACTATGTATATTTTGGCTTTTGAAATGTGTTGTTTGGTCCATTTCATAAAAAAAATGGAAAAAAAAGAAAAAGAAAGAAAGAAAAAAGGATTTTTTCCATCTAGAACTGCTCTTATAGTGCACCTCATCCTTGAAATGTTCAGCTACTTATGGAAGATTTCAGGTGACAAGGAATAATTTCCAGTGACGCTCCTTGTTGTGCAGCTGGAGGTAATTAAAGGAAAAATTAAGTCAAGTCAGTCGAAAGGAGAAGCTGAATCACTCAAATTTACTGAGAAGAATCTTATTAATAAGGTAAGCAAATTTTGTATCTGTTGATTTCTATGCTTTCCCACAAATTAGAATTCTCTACACCCCTTCCTTGATTTTTGATTTTTTTTTTCCTTTACATAATTATGTCCTCTTTCTTTATAATAAATAGTTTCTTCTTTATTCTTTCTAATCTACTCGATTGAAGTTTACTCGCCTTTGTACGTTTTGACTTTCAAAGTTGAGGAAACTGTCTCTGTATTGAAACTCTGCAAAATACACCACTTTCCACTCTCTACCTAGATCACACCAAATTAAATTGGGTTGGAAGGGATAAACTCTGCATGATATTCAACATACTGATACCGCTTACCAAAGGGAAGGTCATAGTTGCTAATCAGCTCCATCCACCCATGGCTCATTCCTGCACAAACACACTGTTTTGTACCATACTTTGTTCATCTCTCTTTTAGTAAACTTGCAAGAAAAAGGTGCTCTGAATTTGTTTAGATCAGCTTCTTCATTTTCTATACCTAAGTTATTTTATTTTATTTTTCCTGTGGAATGGAAGAATTTAACTTGATTTTCAGATCTTAGGTTTTATTCTTTGTTTTCCCTCGACATTTTTTACATCTTTGTTTCTAATTTCTTTGATGTATTTATTAGGAGAAAGTAGCTAATGTTGGTGGGATGATGGGAAGGGGTTTGGAGCTGTTGGCGGGATGGTTGGGAAGGGCCTTGGTGGCGGTGAGATGGTAGAGGGGCTGGTGGTGGTGAGGGATGGTGAATGGCAAGCTGTTTGAGATGATTCGTTGGCGATGATGACTCAGTTAACTGTCTTGTTTGACTAGGTGATGACTGGGAGCTGGTGGCTTGAATATCTACATGTTTTATTTAGGTTTAAAATTTATATGGGTGTGCAACAGGTTGGGGGATCACCTTTTAAGACCACGAACTTTTGTGTGTGATTGTGATGCAGGGAAAGCTTATAGGAAAGACAAAATCTCACAAAAAGAATTTCAATTTAGAGAAATTCAATAAAATTTTATTTCATTCAAAACTGAATCTGCCTCAAATGGCTTACAACATTTAAATAGCGAAAATCTAAGAAAATTCGGAAATATTACATAATAATGGAAAAATATTATTTTTTCCATAAATGGAAAAAATTAAGATTATGATGGATCTTGATTCTCCTAATCACC
>CAIGRF010358112.1:2114-23091 GCA_903798235.1 Fraxinus ornus | reverse complement strand
CAATCCGAGTCTTATTGAATGAGATATTGCTAAATCAAATATTACCATAAATGGCAATAACGCTTAATTGATGACCTAAATGACGGAATTTGCCCAAAACTTGACGTGCATCAGGGCCAAAGGCCCTGAGTTGTGATCATCGGCCCCTTTCCAATCGAATTGGACTATCAATTCGCCAAAAACGGACAAACCCGAAGTTCCATGAAATTATTATTTTGCCTTCATCAGATTGGGTCACCCATTTGCACTCGCATATCTCCAAAGCTAAATATAGTCGTGTAGTGGGTCAGTATATAGGGGTGTTGGCAAATTTTGCCACATCTAGGAAGAAATAATGATTTGCTGTACAATTGGGGGAGAAAACTGCTCAGAAATGTGTTCTTGCTCATGGGCAAATATTTCAATGAGAGATTTAGAGTACTCCAATGTATTCAACTCTCTTTGATTTGGAAGTTTTTCTACTTATAACAATATTTAAATACCATATTTTTTTTATAGAAGACAAACTCTCATTGCACCCATCTATATGCTTAGGCTATTGACTTTGCTATTTAATAAATATTAGGCCATTCTCTATGCACTTCATAGGGTATCAATTTGTTTCCATAGTTTCCAGTACTTTGGAATGTAAATCCATATCTTCAACAGTTCTGTCAATTTGTAATATTTTTAACTAGTACGATCACATCTTCCGGCGAAATAATTCTTTTCCTAAATATTGCAAGTAATCTCATCTGCTCAATTTTACACATCAGTTCATGTGCACATTTTGACCACTTCACTGTGTAATTAAATGAATCCATTCTTGAAGCTGTTGTCCTTTTCATCTTTTCGATACCATCTGTGCTTCAGATTTATACGGACTCTGCAGAAGCAAAGATTCCGGCAGTTATGGATTACCTGGGAACTGTGATTGAGGTATACCTATTATCGACTTTGTTGCTGCTTATTTTTCCCCACTTGCTATTAGCAACGGATTGTGCATGTATAGAGCATTTAATTGGTTGTCAGCTGCATATAGGAACTTTCTTATTATATTGCATCATTCCCCCTCATTTGATATCAACACTTCTCAACATAAGAGGAAACAATGGTTTTAATCTAAACTTGTTTGCATGACAAAAATGTTAGTGATCGTGAGCAACAGAGATTGTTTCACTAATACTAATATTTATAGCTTTGTTTGGGAAATTGACTTGGATATTTTTCAGTAAGAGCTTATATTGTTCTATTTTTTGCAGGCCGGGTGCAAGTTTTTGATATTTGCGCATCATCAACCAATGATTGATTCAATACACCAATATCTTCTTGTAAGACTAATCTTTAGTGAAATTTATAAACATTTACACACTCTCATATGATGATCATGCTTCTAGAAGAAAAAAGTTGGCTGCATAAGGATTGATGGCAGTACACCAGCTGCATCAAGACAAGCACTGGTGACAGATTTTCAGGAAAAAGATTCTATAAAGGCAGCAGTGGTATTGCTTCTGTTTTATTCAAATGGTTTCGAAATTTTGTTTTTCCTTTATTCTCCGTGGGATATGTAGTTCTATTGTTGCATTGTAGTTATCCATTAAAGCTGGAGGCGTTGGCTTAACCTTGACAGCAGCAAGCACAGTAATTTTTGCAGAACTATCTTGGACCCCAGGGGACATGATTCAAGCAGAAGATCGTGCTCATAGAATTGGCCAAGTAAATTTATTTTGAACAGTTTTATTTTCCTGAAATTAAAACTAGTGGCATGATTGTAGAATCAAAGTTTGCCTGTGCAAGATTCCGAAGTTCTCTTTCCTATTTGCACCCAGTGTTCACATTTGTCGAAAAAATTCCAACTGTCAATTATATCTTAATTATCTAAATGCTTGATATTTTTACTACAATCATGCTACATGTACATCTAGGTTGACACCTAGTTTGACACTCGTGTCAATAGGCAGATTTTTTAGACATTGATTTTAACAACATTTTTTCTAGACAATGGTCAAATTTTTGACACGGGGGGTGTCAAACAATGTGTACACATTGGGTGTTCACTTTACTTAATTCTTTTTATCATTTCATTCGATTTAATTGTTATTCCTCAAATATTGATATAATTGTTAATTTGTTTAGGTGTCGTCAGTCAATATATACTATCTGCTGGCAAACGACACAGTTGACGATATAATATGGTACCTTCATATATATTTTCAAAATTATACCACTTTTGGTTGTAGATTTTTTAACATGGCCTTCTAATTATATAGAATCAGTAGAGCAATATTATTACCACGGGTAACTCGACTGCTTTTCTTTCAGGGATGTCATTCAAAGCAAGTTGGAAAACTTGGGACAGGTTCGTCCTTCAGAATTATGTGTTTGTTTGTTTATAATTTTCTAAACGTGTCATTGTAACATCCCATTATCACGGTGGTCTATTGATTAACAGTCTACATCGACTGTATTTTATCTTTAGAAGAATGCTTTCGATTTTTCTTTCCAAGAGTATATGCTGATACATCACCATTGAATATCTAGATGCTTGATGGCCATGAGAATTCCCTACAAGTTACAATTGATCAAACAAAGAGAAGTCCCGCGAAACAAAAAACTCTGGACTCGTACTTGAAGCCTTGTAGAAACTCCAGATTGGATGATGAACCTAAGCCTAAATACCCGAGACATTGACATACCAAGAACAATGTATCATTCTATGTTCGTCTATAGTTGCGAAAGAACGTGAAATTATTGTGTAATGCTGCACCTGAATTGCCTGGAACATTTTCATAAAGCAACGTTAACATCCTATTTTCGACGTTCATGTTAAATGTGGAAGTTATTTGTTCTTTCTCTGAGCCCCATGTACTCCATTTGGTCTAGGCCTCACTATTGATGGGACGGTCTAACGTAGCCCACCTATTTTGACACCTCTGATTTTGAATTGAGGATTTGCAGGTGTGCTCTTCGCGGAATGGCTTATAATTTCATTAATGTGTTTGAAAAATAAATAAAAGTTTTGAATTTGCGTGTAGTATTATTTTATTGAAAAATGTATGGTTGAAAATAATAGAAAAAAATGTATTTTGAAAATAATGGGTACCAAACAAGGGGTCAATATCTGAAATCAAGTTAATTACATTTTTCCCTGAACTTTCAGTGAAATCTCATTTGGATCACTCAACTTTAATTTGTCGCAATATGTTCATTAGTTAGCATACTTTAAATTTCAATCATCTTGATTGGTACTAATCGTTCTAATCCTTCGTGAATGTTAAAAGTTGGCATGCAATTTCGAGATAAACAGGTAGCCGGATTTAGTCGTGGCTTGAAAAGTAACGGTGGGATGCTAGATAATGAGGTGGCATGTATTTTTAAGTTCCACAACCAGAACTTGATAATCCAATCTTGATTGAATTTATATTCATACCGTATTCGACTCTCACCTAATCGATTTATGATTTCAAATCCGAAAGACTTTATTCACAGAGTCTTTGTTTCATCCTCAATATTTTCAAAATATATTTCTATCTTTTCTTTTCATTCACACATTTTTCAATAAAATAATAATAAATGTAAACTTAATTTTTTTCTTATTTTTTAATCACACATTTTCCATCAATATATTATTTAAAAATGCATTATTTGCCAAATAAAGAGGCTCAAACAAAAGCTACGATTACAAATATGAAAAAATGAAAAGTATATGATATTTTAGGGGTGAATATGGTTCGATTAGAATGATTTTTGGCATATTTTCAAATTAAATCAATTTTAAAACGGTTTGGAACTGAGCTGGCAACTTGAGGGATGAGAGTGAGTGTTAAATCACCAAAAAAAAAAAAAAAACTATTGCCGAGCTCATGCGAACCATGTTGAAAATATTATGTGAATTCTTGAAAATAGAAGCAAGTATTATACAAGACCTCGCAACCCAAAGATGATAAATTATTTCTTATGAGCAAAAATCATTGTCAAAGCATACATTAATAGAGAAGTAAGAATTTTGCTGAAGTGCTCGAAAAATTTGACATAGGGGTTAACCGACCCTCACATTTGCGCGTGGGTCCAGACCGAATTAAAAAATGCCAATCCCCCATGTGTGTGTGTGTTCGGTCATCCCTATGTTATCATCTATGTTCGTGTAGCATGACTCGAGAAGTAAAGCATAACTTCATAACCAGCGAACGAAAGACACATAGGTTGGCAAATAAAACGTGCACTAATAACACAATCAATTAAAAATCAATCAATCAATAGTTGTGGCATGAATTATAAAGATCCATCTACACTCAATACCTAGATATAAATTTATAAGTAGACGTGCTTGAGACGAAGAAAGATATGCTGATATTGAAATATCTTCTTCCCAAATAGTCATTTCTCTTTCTCAAGTGGCAGAATAGTGAGTTTAAGAGGGGAAAACTTTGGCTAAATAAGGAAAATTTGTTGATCATCTTTTTGATGTCGACATTGAGTATGATTCTAATTGTGTTTCAAGGTGGGAGAATATATTAGATTTGAGTCCACCATAAACCCCAAAAAACCTAAGTTATGGCATGTAATGTACCATGTCCCTAGCTTGATCAAGATATTCATGTCAATGGTCTATGATCGAGCTTGTGATACCCTGGAAGGGTGTGTGGCTCTTAACCTGACCTTGTTTGTGGTCAGGCTAAGGTTGTCCTTCACCTCGATTATTCATGGATTTATTTCTTTCTGGAAATATTCAAACCTAACTCTGTCGTATCGAGTGGAAAACTCTTTTTGATTTCCCGTTGCTACGACATAGGTTAGGATTTTCTGAATTGATGGTCAATCATTTCTACTCCCTTTACACTTTTTAAGAGGGCGTGAAAGATTCGAGTTAGTTTATATGTGCGTTAAGGGAAGGATTGGGGCAGTTAAAAGGTGGGAGGCCAATTTCTTCTCTCATAGTAGATTGGCTGCTAAAACTGATTTATACACTTTTAGAACTTGATGAGGAAGATTTTTGGATGATTATAGAGGTTTTGCGGACCATCGTGGATGTTTTCAGAAGTTATAGGATCAATATTGAGCGTTTAGATTAAAAAAAAAAAAAAAGGATCAAAATCGTACGAAAAACTTGAAATAGGATCAAAGTGTGAAAATTGTAGTTATAGGGATAACTGCAATTTGCAAACCAAATCAAATGAGTAATGATATTTATTATCATAATGATAAATTGATAAATCATCGATAATGTGACAATTCATTCTCTCTCTCTCTCTCTCTCTCTCTCTCTCTCTCTCTCTCTCTCTCTCTCTCTCTCTCTCACATATAAATTGAGTTGTTCTTCACATAGATTGTCACATTACCTATAATTTATCATTATGATAATAAATAACATTATACAAATCAAATTGGACCAAACCATTTTTGGCACTTATGTTTGCTTTAAAACCACTAGTCTCTATTAGTTGGAACCACATAGAAGCCACTCATCAAGCAAATGAAGTAATAATAATCTATTTGAATTTTTCTTAAAAACAACTCAATAAATTATTTGAATAGGTCAGTTTATCGTTAAATTTATTGATGTGACATATTTTTATTTTTATTCTTTAATTGGGTAGGTCGGTTCATACTCATGAATTTAAACCAACGATTTCAATTTGATTTTGCACTCAGGCAGTTTTTTTTTCCTCAAATTCGTTTTCAAACACACGTACTCTCAATGTAATAATTTTACACAAACACAAATTTTTTTTCCTACTTTTTAACCACATTCTCCAAAAAAAAAACAAAAAATCACACTATTATACCCACGTTTTGTTTGAAAGATATTCAAATTAAAATTTCAAATCAAAGTAAACAATTAATTTTAATCATATATTTAATTAGACTCGCAATCAGTGTTCTAAAAAGCGCGTCTAGGCGAGAAGCGTGATGAAAACGTTTCACCTTGAGTCTAAGTGGGAATTAAGTTGTCAATGACAATGTTGACTGCTTAATGCTTGCCAAAACGTTCTTAGGCGCGCCTTCGCCTCATATCCAGATTTTAAGGAGACCCAATTTTTTCCTTTTTTTTAAAATAAAACCCACAGCTCATACTCAGTAGCCCACTATCCCTTCAAACTTTAAAAACTCCAAACTCTAGAGAACGGAGAAGACGGAAGAACGGTGCAAAACCTCTCAATTTCTCCGCACATCATACTGATTTGGGTATCATGTATGTATAACATTAGGAGGATATTATGTTTTATATTATATTTGTAATTTTGGGGCATGTGATTCTTGGTATTTTATGGATTCTCAATAAATTTTGCTTATAATTCTTCTTTTTCTTTGTGGTTTTCCCTCAATCAATCAAATGTTTTAGGATTTGGATAATAAATATATTATACTGTAAATTTTACTATTCCAGATAAGAGTTAAGAAATGATCAAAATGAAATAAGGGAGCCCGAGAATGATGATTTTGTATTGGACGATACGGATGATGAATTAGATAAAGAAGAAGATATTGAATTGGAGTCCGATAAAGAGTTATATTATATAAGATTTAAGCTACAAATTATACATTATGTAATTATGATTTTGAAACTTATCTTTATGTAGGAATTATTAAGTAAATACAATATTTCATTATTTTAGATGTTTGGTATTTATTATTGAAATATGGATTTTTTTACAATGATTAAAAATTAAAATAAAAAAAATTTAGTATGTATTATTTGAATTATTAAATTTTTTTACAATGATTAAAAATTTAAAATAATAAAACGTTTTTTTACGCCTAAACTTTTCCTAGACTCGTAAAGTTTGAAACTTGGTATCCACACTAAGTCACGCTTTACGCTTTTTAGAACATTGCTTGCAACTTCTCAATTATATATTTCATCAATTTAAATTAAAAAAATATTAAATATTTAATTTTAATCTAAATTAAACAAGAGTTACAATTCTTACACATGGTAACTGGAGACCAAATAAAATTCTTGAATGATGTCAAATCAAGATCATGGTCCAGTCTAAGCTCTTGAATGAAGTTGGTCCATTGCTTGATATATATATATCATAAGAGGCGAAGACCCTTCCACCGTCGCGCCAAGGAAATAGTGGCCAATGGCTAGCTGACTCAACCCAGTTTCCAAAATGGCATTTGACTAGTATTAAATGAAAAGAGGGAGGAAATGAACAGAGGGAGGGAGAGAGAAAAGATAAAAACAAAACAAAATGTTTAGTTATTATTCCCTTTGAAAAAAAGAGAGAAAAAAAGAGAGAAAATGTAGCAGATCTCGACTATAAGATTACAGACGAAACAGACGGCCATGTTCATCTTCTAAATTCGACAAGGTTAATATTTGTTTGAATTTTTTAGTATTTCATAATGGTGAACTACATATTTGATTTTTTTAATTGAATGGGTTAATTTATGAGTTTAATAAAAATATTGAGGTTTATTTACGGTTAAAATGGAAGAAAGGACGAATTTGAGGTTGAAATACGCTCGAAAAGTTAAAATTTTGCGTCCGGACAAATCCAGGCATTCGAGCAGATATGCTAGGACAACCCAGCTGCCTTTTTTTTTTTCATTTTCAATTTTAATTTTTTTTATTTCCTTTTTTCAATTTCTTTTTTATTTATTTTCTTTTCATCAATTATTTTTTCATTTTCATTTTTTCCTTTTTGTATGTATGTTTTTTTTATTTCTTTTTTCAAAAAAAAAAATTGAATCTTATAATTTCTTTTTTTTTTCTTAATTAATTTCTTTTTCATCAATTAATTTTCATTTTTGCTTTTTGCTTCGTTTAATTTTCTTTCCTTTTTTATTTTTAAATTTAAATTTCAAAGTTATAATTTTTTTGATTTCTTTTTTTCCTTAATTTAATTTCTTTTTCATTAATTTAATTCAATTTATGTGTAATATTATTTTATTGGAGAATATATAGTTAAAAAGAAGAGGAAGAAAAATGTGTTATAAATTTAATGAGGGCCAAATGGGCTTCATTTTTGTTTTTTACTTTTACTCGACTTGAACTTATTTTTTCTTTTTCAATTTACTTTATACAAAATTTCATTTTGCTTTTTTTTTTTTAATGTATGATGGGATGAATTTATTTTTTGCGTACAACAACATATAATCTGATTAGTTAAATTTTAAAATATTATATTT
This sequence comes from Fraxinus ornus, assembly GCA_903798235.1. Taxonomy (NCBI): domain Eukaryota; kingdom Viridiplantae; phylum Streptophyta; class Magnoliopsida; order Lamiales; family Oleaceae; genus Fraxinus; species Fraxinus ornus. The sequence goes on along the minus strand of CAIGRF010358112.1, from coordinate 14,973 downwards.
TATTTATAATATGTTGTATATGGTTTTAACGTTTACTATTTTGCATGATGGAATATCATTTGGCAACAGTATGAGAGCTCATGGGGAGAAAGTTACGTCATATTGTAACTTTTCTAGCTGTGCTACAATATTGGAGGGGCTCAACGAGGAGCACGTAGCAATATTCCACCGATCATTCCTATGGTCCTTTTATTCGTTGAATGACATATAATTTTTAGGTCAGATAATTGATTTCTAATTACTTCGGCTGCTTAAGTCAGTCAATGATGATATGTTGCATTTTGTCGTGGGGGATGAGAAGGTATCGAGATTCTCGATCCTTGAATTTTCCCTCATTATGAGCTTGAAGTGAATGGTGAAGAAGCAGCGATGCCTCGTATTACGACAATTAAAAGGTTGCTGAATTTATATTTTGGAAGTAAAGGGCATGTTACACCCCCACAATTAGAGGGCGCATTCAGGAAATGCGATCACATGTTGGACAAGTTGAAGTTGAGATTGATATTCATACTGAAGAGTGTACTGAGGTGTCGACATCGTAAGAAGTCGATCGACCTTTTTTCGTTGGATGTTATTGATGATATTGAATGCCTTCAACAAATTTTCATGAGGTTGGAGATGTTATACCCATACACTACACGTCTTTAGGAGGGTGTATTTGATGCCCAAGTCGGGGAAGGCCAGTCGCAAGTATGATGCATATGGCTTTCCGTTGGCTTTGCAGGTAAATATTTAACCTAATGAATGTTATTTTTTTATTAAATGCATAAGTATAATAATTGTAATTGTTGTAAGCATGGGCGTATGAGACTATCTCACCTTTAGGTAGCAAGTGGGCGATCGGCAAATAGATCATCTACCTGTGAATGTTTCACTAGTGATCACATGAGAAGCCATTGGCCAACAATTTGACACCTATCATCGACGATCCTCAAGTGAGTGTTATATATTTGCAATTTATATTATATGTATATTTACTCGACTCGATACATGACCATTAACATGTTGAAATGTCGATATGTCATCTCGAAGTCCACGTCGAGTTGATTGCATTGATAGATGAGGAGGATTAGATGTACGTGCGTGGATTATCTGTTCCACCTACTGAAGAAGATCCACCGTTCGAGTCCATTCCGAATAGAGATAGGGCATGTTTATTTATATCGTTAGTTGATCTAACTTATAATATAAGTGCGTAGATTATTAATTGTTAATCTTCTTATTTGTATAGGAGCGTCATCCAGCGATACGACAATCACCTTCACCCCGGATTTCTCCTTTACCTCCATTGATTAGATCAACTCCACCCAATAGATCACCATCACCGTTGTTATCACTTTCCTCGAGGAGATCTCCTTCTCCTGTATCCAGCCACCTCCCACATGGATCACCTGCACCCTGTCAGATCTATTATTCCGATGATTACTTTGTACGTCTGACTAGTATTATCAGAGAGGAGCTAGAAATGATGGATGGGAGTTGAGACATGATTTCACAATAGAGTTAGAAGTGCTACGAGACGAGATATGAGTTTTGCAACAGGATATAAGAGACCTTCATACTGAGGTTGCAGCACTTCGAGGCAATGTAGTAGGCTCTCTATAGATATCCGATTGATGTGATTCAAAATGTGTTGGAAAAATAATTTAAAGAGCTACAACTTTTTCAATTCGAACGTTTTCTATCCGGAAAATGGATATCATGTTGAGGCTAAAAATCTGGACCATAACTTCTACGACTGAAAATTGATTTGTTAAAAATATTTCACTCATTTGATATCCAATTGCATCAATTAATTGATCATATATGATCTTCAATCATCGTTTTGTAATAAGAATCAACTATCGGATGTATTACATTTGGTTCCCAAACTTTGGATTTCTTGCGTTTTCGCACGTTTTTCGTTCCTTTCTTTCAAATCCACCAATTTACATTGAGTTCAACCTAACAAACATAATTAACACAAAAATAAGCTATAAATCATCCAAGTTACTAACAAATATTCTAATTTAATGGCCTAAATAATTGTACAAAATACACTTATCAAAGAACTCATTCGTGTCTATCTACGTCGCTCTCAAATGCCAGCTGCAATTGTTGTCCACGGAAATAATTGTGTATATAGACTTGTTTGATTTCTTTACTTTAAACTCAAAGTTATGTTTCATTGTAATCTGATGCACAACTTCCTGCAAATCTCTATTCGTGTCAAACAGTTGATCGACATGTAAATCTTCATTATCGAGAACACTGAACAATTAGAAGATCGTGTACTCGGCCGAGCCTGTGAACTCCCACCACACTAATGTCTCTAACTGAATAAAGAAATCAAATCCTGATTTATAAACTGCCTTTCATCCGTGTTGTCTTAAACTTCATCATGAATTTCGCGCTTAACATTGAACTCATGGTTAGTATCAACTGTCTCGGGGAATATCCATATCGCCCGAATCTGCAATAATGGCTACATAAGGGGAATCCTCACAAGTTATATCTAATGTATCCCAAACATTACGATCCCATCCATCGAAATCTTTGCATTCACCCTTGAAGACATTCTTCCTCAATAAAATTACGCAAATAGGAGTCGCCTTGTAGCCTTAGTTCAATTTAGTTACAAATTTCATTTGCCCTTCAAAAGTAACTTTCATAGGTGGAATCAGAATGATTGAATGCTCGTGAAATAAAAATTTCAATTCCATATCGTACTAAGAGTGATCGACATTAAGTATGCTTTGTATATCATGATACATTTTCGTAAATGATATTATCAAAATTGCATTAACCACATCTTCTTCACTCGTCTATTTTCATTCCCATTTAGTTCATTTGAAATTCACAAAAATAAAAAATCGAGACATGATTACGCCCAAAGAATAACGCGATGTTATAGTATAGCTTTGGGGTGTCGTATCCACAGGGAGATGGAAAAATATTTAAAGGTTCCAAAAAGAATGAATTTGTCCTCTCAAATTTGTAGTAAATTCAAGGTTGAAATAGCAAAGTTAAAATCAATAGTTTGGAGCAGTGAAGCATCGGAATTCCCTCAATTGGATTGGATCAATCACATCAATCATTCATGCATTTTTTTTTACTCAATTAGAAGTTTTTGTCCTAACTTTCTAATCGGAGGATTTAACAATACAAACCAATTTAATTCTAACATGATCCTAATGGTTAATCTTTCATTTGCAATGTTCACACGTGGGTTATCGAAATCAGATTCAAAATCGACTATATACTAAAGCATAAAGCAGTAGAGAATCACACCGATAAGCTAAAATAATTAAGATTAAGACCTAAGTAATTACTTCAATCAATCCATAGAAAGAGCATGACTAATCCTATGACCAATTTAATAAAATTAAGCAAATCTTAGAATACATTCATGATAAGAAGAATAAACCATTAAATCAATGTAATCTACAAATGTAATTCTAGAATTTAAGTTTCCTAAATCACATTCCCACATTAATTTATTGAAATTAGATTCAAAGAGCGACTATATATTTCTAACATATAGCAGTAATTAAATCACACCAATAAAGTATTTGAAATTGAAACTTAAACAAGTATTTTAATTATTCAATGGAAGAAACATGATTAAATCCATGAAAAACTGAATAAAGGTTAAGTAAATCTCAAAATAATCCATAAAGAAAGGAAACATAAACCCTAGAATTGTTTAAACAATGAAAAACAAGTTACATGAATGAAAGATGTTGAAATCCCCAAATCCAATTGAGTTCCTTCTTCGCTTCACCAAGGTTTTTAGCCTTCCATGGAGTTTCTTGAGAGAAAAGTGATAAGAGATGAAGTGTTTTGCTCCCCAAAAAGTCTCTAGAATTAGGTCTTTTTGCCCCCTTTTATATGGTAGTGAAGCTTATGGAAGAATTAGAGACGAGCTGGGCCGAGAAGATTACTTAAAAAAAATCGCGAATCTGAACGGACTGATAGCGCCTAAGCGCCCAAGAGCTGGCGCTCAAGCGCCAGATTTCTGTCCGGTTTGTTTTCTATTCTGCGCATCGTTTAGTATTTTTATCATAACTTTTTCGTCCGATATCCAATTGAGGTGATTCAAGTTGCAGTGTAAAGCTAACTCATAGGGCTACAACTTATCTTCAGACGTCATCTTCAAATTCGGTCTTTTTCCATGTCAAAAACTGATCTCAATATGATGTTAAAAATTGATGCAAAGCTTTTCATCTTGAAAGTTGATTTATGTTATTCTTTTGGCTATCTTTCACCCCTTGAACTCCTTGCTTCATCCAATTGATGTCCAAAACTCTTGAACCTTCATCACAAGGTTAGAAATAGATTTTAGAATATTTGCACTTTAGTCCCTGAACTTTTACTTTCCTCCATTTTGGTCCTCTTTCACTTGTTTCTCCTTATTTCCACCGTATTCATCCATTTGCAACCTAAACCAAAATATAAGTGTACTTAGAACATTTAAGTGCCAATAAATCATGAAAATGCAATTATTAGTGGATGAAAAACGTGATAATTGCACTATTATCAAGACACGTGCTGATGTTATATGTGCATTACGATCAAAATATTAGAAAAAGACTTAGATTAAACATAAAGAATTAGTTAATAAGGGTAGGAAAAAAAACGATCGGTCGTCTGTCCAGACGGTCAGGGTCGTCCGATTGTCCGGCATTGTCGTTTGGCCCCAATATTAATTTTTTTTTTTTATAAATTCATCTACGTATGCTACAATATTGTTCAAAATAAAATTTAACGATTTAAAAAATATACTAATTTAACAAAAATTAAATTAAATCTACGTAAATATACTTATCGATTCGAAGGGTTGGATATAAATGAAATATTTTTTTGAGCGTTTGATAAGTTTATAAGATTTTAAGGTTGAAACAAATGAAAAATGATAGAATTTTAATCTGTGTTGGAGTAAACAGATGAAAAAAATGACTTAATTTTGAAATTTTAAATGAGATGTTCGAATTTTTACTTTGTAAGTTAAAATGTATTATTGTCTTTTTAAACAAACTCATATTTTTATATTTGTAGAAAATATTTAAGTGTACTTTTGTCTTTTAGCTCCTGTTTTGGTATACATTAAAATTTTCATTCTCATTCTTTTACTCATTTTCAATCATACATTCTTCAATAAAATAATATTTTTTATCACATTAATAACTTTTCATTCTTTTTCAATCACACATTCTCCATCAATTTACTATTCCAAAATACATTCTTTTAACATAACGTGGCTCAAACACACCTTTAGGGGGTGTTTGATCCACATTATTTTGGAAGAATGTATTCTGGAATAGTAGATTGATGGATAATATGTGGTTGAAAATGAAGGAAAAGTTATTGATGTGATGTAAAATATTATTTTATTGAAGAATCTGGAATAGTAGATTGATGGATAATGTGTGGTTGAAAATGAAGGAAAAGTTATTGATGTGATGTAAAATATTATTTTATTGAAGAATGTGTGGTTGAAAATGAGTAGAAGAATGAGAATGAAAAAAATAATATGTACCATACATGGGCTTAATCAACAAAAATTCATTGTCACGAATGATAAATTTTTTTGACTGAAGTGGCTGTTTGACCAAGGCATAGCTAAGATAAGATACCCCCGCCGCGCGTGCCTTTGTCCGTCTCCGTCTAGTCCCTACGGTACCATTGACCACAGTCAATTACGGAAGCATTGAAACAGAATCTTCCACTACTACTGCTAAATTGGAAAGAAAATTAACTGTAATTTTAATTTACCAAAGAGGCAGAGCAGAATGCAAAGTATCCCGTTTTCCTCTCTGTAATTTCCTTTTAAGTTTCTGAGAATTATTGGTGTCAAGGGTGCGCGGCAACTCCTTGAATGGCGGCCTCAACCACCACCACCATCTGTGTAAATGTCACTCTAAGAAGGAAGAAATCTATCAACCCTCGTTATTTCCCATTTTCTGGTAATACTAATGTATTTACTATGCGAAATATGGTGAATTTGAACATGGCGTCTCGGTGCGTCGCCTCCTCGGAGGGTGGTGTGTTTTCCGTCACTTCCCCCGGTCAGTTCGACGTCGACTACCTTGGTCAGAGCACCAAAGGGGATCTTAACCTTAACCTCGACTTGGGTATTTGAAAAATCCATTCTTATTTGGTATTCAATTCATAAATACAGGCGGAGGAATTCTCTGTATACTTATGGTTTGTCGTTTGTTGGGAATGTAGGATTTGATGAGGAGGCAGGTTTGCAAGGGCCCATTGAGGAAGTAGCAAGGATAGAAGCTCAAGGGGCCGAGAACTTGCTTAATCACTTGGGCATTCCGGTAATTACCATGTGTTTCTGTGTTTTTATATCATCTAGTTCCGTTTCTAAATATAAATGTTGTCCTGATTTAGATATTCTTTCAAATCGATGCAGGTGCTACTAAACAGTTCCATGTTATTGAAATCATACTTTATGACAATGCTTTGCAAGTTACTTGTTTATCTACTATAGCCATTCTTACAGCCACTTAATGAGCTACTATGTGAACTGTTCTCACACTTTATAGCTAAATATGAAGATCAAATAGCAAGATTGCTCTATAGTTTTATAGGAGTCTCTAATGTTATAATGAGGAGTTAAAACAGTGGAATACTTGGGTAAAAGCAAGCTATTTGCCACTTTTTGAAGCTTGTTCTTGTCTATATACAATTTTTGTAAAGTAACTTTGCATCTTTAACTTTTGTGTCCATTTTCTTTATTTCTTGTGGTTGACTCTAATGTTATGACAAAAATGTGCAGGATCCATTATCTGCAAGACATTCTCCCCGTGGCATATTCTGTACCCGCACTCTAAATCTACGGTCCATCAGTGCCATTGGATATGACATGGATTACACGTTGATGCACTATAATGTGATGGTACTCAAATGTTCACTTATTGTATTACCTATGAATCAAATTAGAGGGGGAACTATTCTTTTCCTTCTTGTTAACCCTTAACCAGACATACAATTTTCATGGTTTCTGAATTTCGTTTAACATTTTTTTGTTATACTAGCATGGAAAATTTCAATTTACTACTATATTATATTGATATCAGTTTGCACTTTTATCTGTTATTTTTATTTTGCTATCTGACATCATTCTCATGTTTATTACCAAAGGTTATCAACGTATCACTTTTGTCATAACAACTCACCATTTTTAATTCTCTATGTTTTCCTATGTCTTGCATTTCATTTTTACTTTAATGTGTTTCTTGTTATAAATGCTGTGGAAACACTATTTTTTTCCTAGATGGAATAAATTGGCATCATTTTGGTTATTTGAGATGCATTTCCAATCTTGCAGGCTTGGGAAGGAAGGGCTTACGACTACTGTATGGACAACTTGAAAAATATGGGTTTTCCTGTTGATGGACTGGCATTTGATCCCGATCTGGTACACTGTAATTTTTTTCCCAAAGTGTAGGTTGACATTATCTACGATGTAAGTTCCAACGAGTCTTCTGGTTTATTATACTTGTAGGTTATTAGAGGCCTTGTAATAGACAAGGAGAACGGAAACTTAGTGAAGGCAGACCGTTTTGGATATATTAAGAGGGCTATGCATGGCACAAGAATGTTATCTACTAGGGAAGTGAGGTGCATTTCAAAACCTTGCTACTATAATTATTTGTATAACATGCAAAGTCAGTGGCCAATCTCTTGAGAACTCTGTTTTTTTCCCTAAATAGCTTGTTGCAAAGAACATGGTTTAAAAGATGGATACTAGATTACATAATTTAATGTGGTAGGTGGACTCTGCCATCAATTCAATTTTAGGATTTTAAGTTTAATGACTTTAATCCTTGTAATTAATGTGTATTATTTGGCAAACTGAGGTCATTTTCATATATTGCCTGATAACTTTCTATGCATGTTAGTGAGATGTACGGGAGAGAACTTGTGGATCTGCGTAAGGAGAGTCGGTGGGAGTTCCTCAATACACTATTCTCCGTATCAGAAGCAGTGGCTTATATGCAGGTAGATAGTGATTGCAGTATGCACATATGGCAATATTTTAAACACTTGTTTAGCTAGTTTATTATCTTGACATGTAACATTTGTTCCATTCGTGTTTGCGGAAGCATGTTTTATCATTTTCCTTATGCATTCTCTCTATAATAAGTTCTGTTTAGTTCTGGTGTTTGCTTTCAGGATATTTGTTCGTATGCTAGGGTATTCACTAGAGTGAAATGTACTGAACTGAATTATCCAGTAATAAAAGGTTTTGATAGAAAAATGGAAACTTTGTCCTACAGAGAGTAATAAAATGGTGAAAATTGAGGGAAACAACTTCTATTCAAGTAATAACTTTATACCATATGGGCTGTAGTAATGTTTTCAAACAAAACAGTGATCTCATTTTGTGGCATTATGAATTTACATTTGTTTCAAGAACCATTTTGATTCTAGATATGATGTTATAATTTTTCAGAAAGAGCTATCAATACATAAGATATATATACTGTCAAAGATTGAGCACAGAATGTCTTTTCTTATGCTGTCATGGGTGATCCAATCTATCATTACAAAGTCTTACTGGATGAATAGTACTGACAATGGATTTTCTTTATCGAAGCAACATTTTTTTAGAATATTAGGAAATACATGCATACCTGAACTTCTAAATTTCCATTCAACCATATAGTCTCATTTCTTATACATATTGTGTTTTCTGGTTCCTGTACTAAAGCTTGATAGATTATCTCGTGCTCAGATGGTGGATAGATTGGATGAAGGAGTTATAGCAGAAGATCTCGGTCCACTTGAGTATAAAGGACTTTACAAGGTTCATCATTGGGAGATTGTCTGATTGATAATCTTTGGCATATTCCATTGTTTAACTTTCTGCCTTGGTTTCAGGCTGTTGGGAAAGCGCTCTTCAGGGCACATGTGGAAGGTCAGCTAAAGGTAGTTTATTAGTTTACATTTATCTTTCTAATTTACACTGCATAAGTGTCAACTAATCTGAGACAACTGTACAGAGTGAGATAATGTCAAATCCTGAGTTGTTTGTTGAACCTGATCCTGAGCTACCTTTAGCACTGTTAGATCAAAAGGAGGTACAATTTCTTTTTAATCTCTTCAGAAAATATTGCTTCAAAACTGATAAATTTTTTATTGATTTCTAAGTTTATGGTTTCGAAACCCTTATTGTTTTAAACATTTATTTTCGACAATAAAGATGATAATAAGAACTGAAAATTTCATCATCTGTTTGCATCAGGCTGGCAAAAGACTCTTGCTTATTACCAATTCAGATTATCATTACACTGACAAAATGATGCAGCATTCTTTCAATCGATTTCTTCCGAATAATATGATCTGGCGAGATCTGTTTGACATGGTGGGTAGAAATTAGTATAACATTTTTACCTAGTGATCAAATTTGCGTCTATAATGTACCTTTTACGATTGTTATAAGACAGAATCAGGCCTTTTATACATACCTGAGACTTAAAATACGAAGATCTTGCTGTCATTATTTTATCATTTTACTTGATGCACTCCCTTTTTTCTCATCGTCAATTAGTATACAATCCAAGTGCTTTCTCAGTAAATGTAAATAATAACTCTCAAGAAGGTTTTGATTGACTCTTTCCATATAGGTAATAGTCTCTGCCAGGAAGCCAGAATTTTTTCAGATGTCGCACCCCATGTACGAGGTGGTGACTGGTGAAGGTCTAATGCGCCCATGTTTCAAGGCTTATCCAGGTGATTTTACCTAGTGTCTTGGCCCTTTTTTTCATGAAATTTATTTCTATACATTTTAGATTTCCTTCCTGTGATTTGTAATCACAACATACTATAATGGAAGAACGGAAAATAGAATGCAGGCTTGCTGCTCATATAGCATGTACATATTTTAAATAATGATAATTTTAGAAAGTCATGCTTGCTTCAGAGTTAAACACGGCCTATTAAAATTACCATGGTTAATTATATGTTGGACTTAACTCATATTAAGCTAAGAAGTTGTATAATTTGTCTTCTCTACTTTATACATTTGTGATCATAACTTTTAATATGGCTCTTTTTAAGTATCTAACGAAATGGAAAACTTGAAGTCATTTTTAAAATCAAGCATAATGGTTTTCCAGTTTGCATTTATCCTATATAAGTAGGTATATTGACTGTTACTTTTTTCTCAGTGTAATTTTATCCATTGGCTGCCTTTTTGTCGGATTGGTTGAAACTTTTATATTCCCATACTGATAGTTCAGTAATTACTAACATACGAGAATTATCTATTTGGATGATTTCGTATCTTTATGATTCTTGGTTTAGTCATCCTCAGTTTATTTGATGCTAGGAAATATTTTAAGTTATATTATCGTTTCCTGTAGGGGGCTTGTACTCTGGAGGAAGTGCTCAGATGGTCGAGAATTCTCTCGGCATTCATGGAGATGAAATTTTATATGTTGGCGATCATATATATACAGATGTTAGCCAATCCAAAGTTCATCTTAGGTGGAGGACAGCGTTGATTTGCCGTGAACTAGAACAGGAGGTTTGATTATATTCAGTCTTTACATCTATTGCATAACATTGATGAGGGATTGATGGGTGACTATGGAAGAAAGTAGACACATATTTTTCCTTCATTTCTTTACTTTCTGTCTGAGTTTTATTAAGTATTTGATCTATCCTTTTTTTCTAATTTATTTGGAAGTTTTATTTTATAACCATGATGTATGTTTGTTTCTCTTTCGGATGTATATTTAATCGTTGGATGCTAATTCTTGAGATAAACTTGTGTTTTTTACCATACTCTTAACGTTATTTGGTTTTACTATGATGTTACAGTATAGTGCTTTAATTCATAATCAAAGTCATCGGGCCAAGCTGGTAGAGCTTTTAAATCAAAAGGAGATTGTTGGGGATCTATTCAACCAACTCCGCCTTGCTCTACAGAGGCGAACTAAAGGCCGCCCTGCTCAAGTAAGTGGGCATGTCTATTTCTTCTCGTAAAATTACTATATGATATTCTTTTTATTCCTCCATTGCTTCTAGAAATATCTTCATATTCTTCTGCATGTTATCCTAGTGGTGTGGATAGTTTTCTGTATTCAAGTTGTTTGTTGTAATTTTTGAGGACATCCTTTTTATGCTATCATTGGTGTTATTTCTTACTAGTTTCTGACATTACATGCATCAAAAATTATATATTGGATACTTGCACATATTTGTCCTTGATTCAGCATGGCTACAATCTACATAAGTTGGTCACTGTTTATACCGGAAGGAGAGGATTTAAGGGGAAGTAATTCAAATAATTCTCACTTCAGATCCGCCTGGAATTGGTTCATTCATGTGGATCGAATAGTTAATTTCAACATGACTACTGAGAAAAATCAAAGCAAGTGTTTCCTTAATACGGATAAAGAGCTTTATTTTTCTCAATGGGTTGTGCTATATTTACATAATAATTTTTCATAAAGGTTTACCAACGGATGATGTGGGGAGATTTAATTTGATCAAAATCCTATTAATTAAATAACTTTCTCACTTACATTTTGACACTTCATCATTATGTAAAACGTTATGTACATGGTTATGTACAAGAATCATTTTCCTTTTCTCGTTAAGTCAGTGAATTGAAAATCCTGGTGAAAACCTCCTGAATTACATAAAATCGTTCATGATGCTTAGAAATGGTTTTCTAAACTCTATACATCTATATATTTGAGAGGATGGTGGTTGGGAGGATTTAATTACGCTGAGAAGCTGTAATAATGGTGTTTTTACTTTTTAACTCTGTTATCGATAGTAACAAAATTATAGTGTCCCACGTAAATGAAAGACTCCACATAGTTTGCATTCTGAGTTAAGCATATTGTTTTTGTGTGTTTAGACTCTTGCTGCCACTCGTATGGATGATAAGGAACTCACAGAAAGCATACAGAAGCTACTCATTGTAATGCAAAGACTAGACGAGAAAATTGCTCCAATGTTGGAAGAAGATGGAGAGCACTTCAATAAAAGGTTAGATGCATTCTATGACCCCAAGTCTTAATATATTTACCCATCAAGTTCAGAGTCTAGTTCACATGGGCTTCATCTGTCTCTAAGTCTGTTGGCAAGCAGAAGTTTCCCATATGGTACATCTCTATTATTTGATAAATACGGTCTCGCAAGTTGATCCACCAGATCTTTTCCATTTTCAGGTGGGGTTTTCTTTCTAGAGCAGGTCTGTGGGACAAGAGCCACTTGATGAGACAAATTGAGAAGTATGTGAAATCTATCATGACATTTACGTATCAACCTCTACAGATAAGAGTAGTTGAAACTGAAATCTTTGTATATTTTCTGTCTTAACACTTCATGCTTCCAAATTGTAGGTATGCTGACATTTATACGTCCAGGGTTTCCAATTTTCTCCATTATACCCCGTTCATGTATTTCCGCGCCCAGGAACAGGTAATCTGGTATAAAATTTCATATATTATGTCTTTATGTTTCTGGGTTGGTGCTATACTAGGAATGGTTTTAGTATGAATTAACCTATTTGTACAATTGTTGTCATGTTGATGTTGTCAAAATCTGGTCCATTGATTTACAAAACAGTTTTTAAAATGGATGAATGTGATGTTGCTAATGTGAGCTGTCAACAAAGATTGTAAAAAACTATTGTACAAGTTGCACGATTGATTTAGTATCTGCAAATACTAGAACTTATGGTACCAGGTATTAGGAGTATGTTTGGTAAAGCTTTTTGTAGATTATAAGCTTTGGGTCCTATGGAAAATGTGAATAAAAAGTGGAAAAAGTTATGGATCCTACCGAATGTATGAATAAAAATGATGTCTGACCAGTTTATATGCTTGGAAAAGCTTTACCATAC
>CAIGRF010358092.1:0-15625 GCA_903798235.1 Fraxinus ornus | reverse complement strand
TCGAGTCTTGAGTGTTCTTGGCCGGTTCTTGCACTCTCTATGGACGGTGATTTGCATGGCGTGGAAGGCTGTTCCTGAGCCTAGACATCCATCCATTTTTCGGCCAAAAGAAGACAGGGAAGTTGCACTCCGATTTTCTCATTTTTCTGTTCATAGTTTCATTTATGCATTTCTATGATATATTTATGCAATGTTTAAGCTCTGATTTTGATTGGAAATATATAGCCAGTGTTCTCTTGTGATTTTAGATTATTGAAGCATTGTACATGGTAATCTTTGCATTGTGGTTATCCTGAGCTTTGGACTATGCTATTGTGAGAAAAGAGATATTCTGATTTTATTGTGAGCAAATGATTGTTAAACTGTGATTTTCCCAACAGTTGAGTTTGGCGTCCCTCCCTGCCTCTCCGTCTCTCTTTATTGTATCAATTTTTCAGTTTGGATCGAGTGATTGTTGTGGTCCAATCTTATTAAGTTTTATGTGTGAATTTATTATTTCTTGTGCACCATACCGGATGGGAATGCAACTTGGGTCGAAAATCTATGGACTAATGCATACTCGGAGTTTTTGACTATGGTGAAGAAGAAAATATGTTGATTTTGGCAAAGGAGATGGGCTGATTTAGGTGAAAATTTGTGTAGAGATAGTTTTGGGTGCAGTTGCGACGACGATGGTTCTCTCTCATCGTGTGGCTATTGTCGGCGGTTTTGGTGGTGAGGCCAATGGTTTTGGTGGCGGTGATGCTTGGTGGTGCCGAGTGCCGACGGGTTTGGTGGTGGAGAAGATGAATAGTTCTTTTTTATTTGATTATTTCATTTTAGTTTTTTATATGAAAAATGTAAAGTTAACCCTCAGCCCTTTAAACATTAGTCATTATTTGATCAGACTATTATTTTTTGGTCAACTAATAGAGTAATTAACGGTTTCTATTAATTTGGACTCCAAATGTGAGTTTTTGAAAAATTTGATATCATGAGTGCCACAAATTAAATGTTTAGGTCAAGTTCGCACAAAAGTGAAATATTTGTTACCGGAGCAATGCTAGCCATACAGAAACGAAGGAATACAGGCAAGAGAGAAATATGTGGGGTCCACTTTTTAAAATAATATTTAAATCAGGTGGGACCCACATTCATGTGAGTATTCTGTAAAACAGCTGGTGGCAAAATTCTGTACATTCAGCAAAATTCTTGTTACCGTGATTATAATTTTCTCAAAAACTAATGACAAATAAAAAGGTGGCAAAGGTCAATTTATAAACTGTTTTTAGTTTATAATCAGAGCTTTTTTTTTTGTTTTTTTTTTTTTTATGTTTGAATTGGTTTTAGTTGGCTTCTTCAATAAAACTGTGAACGGCCCAACTGACTAGGTTACTCAACGGAGGATCGAACTTAATCGAATTATTGCATCGACCTAACACGATTTAGTTCAATTTGAATTGGGCGTTTCCGAATTAAATGACAATCCCCATTTATCACTATCAATTTTAAAAATCAATGTCAATCATTAGTGCAATATGTCTCACATTATCCACACGTGTACCAATCTTTGCAATCACAACCACTTACGATGACATCAGGGCAATCGCACCAAGCAACCTCTATTAGTGACATTTTCTTATGTATATATACACAATTACGTCATTTATAGGTATTTATATCACAAATATTATGAATTATTGATCAACTTCTCACTTTCGTTGTAACAAAATCTTGAGTCTAATATGATTATTAATCTTAATTATATAAATATTTCGAAAAATTTAAATTATAATTTGAGGTAGTGAAACATTTTTTATCCATTTATTACTTATTATTTACTTATTTTTTACATATTTTGCATAATTTACAGTGTTAAATTTTAGCTTATTTTTAAACCAGCTTATGTAAAATGCATTATCTGATTAACAAAAGCCAGACATAAAAAAAGGTATATGAAGTAATTGTCCTCACTTTGGACAGTAACCTTGGACTACATCACCGAGGTCGTCTCCTCCGTCAATTTCGTCCCGCATTCGTGTTCGAACAACCCACCCCCACCAACAAACACCTCTAAACCCACTTCTTAAATTCCTAAATTCTTTGCATATACTCGCGCACAACCACTAAAAGTTAAGATTTCTTGAAAATGGGAAGTCAAATCAGCAGACCAACTGGGCAAAATGGTAGCCGCCGCCGCCAACCGCCATCACCACCCCCGGAGCCACCAGCGCGAACGACCTCCAGCTCTGACACAGAGGTGACACCGGAGGGATCCACCAGCCACCGCCACCCTCCACCACCGGAGCCACCAGCTCGAACGACTTCCAATTCCAGCACGGAGGCAACTCCGGGGGAAGCTGATCTGAGCTCCTACGAGGCTGCGTGCCAAGTCGATCCGGACCTTCGGACCTTCGACTCGACTCTCCAAGTCCGCACAAGGCAAGCCATCAACTCCATAGCCATTGGCTTAGAGGTTCGCTCCCTGTCCCTTGACTCCCTCCGGGAAGTCACTGAATGCCTTCTTGAAATGAACCAAGAAGTGGTTAAAATTATTCTTCAAAACAAGAAAGACATCTGGAAAAATAAAGAACTCTCGGATCTTGTTGATGATTATTTCGAAAACAGTCTTCAAATGTTAGATTTTTGTATTGCCCTCGATTCGTGTCTAAAGCGAGCAGGGCATATCGAGTCTATAATCAATGTAGCCCTTCGAGTATTTGAGGAAGAACATAACAGTATTCCCGGAGAAGGGGGAGTGAAAAGTTATTCAAGAACTTTGGAGGAATTGAGGAATTTAAAGGGGATGGGCGGTCCTTTCACAGAGGAGTTCTTTAAAATGTTTTCCACGGTTTATAATCAGCAAATTTTGATGTTAGAGAAATTGCAAGCGAAAAAGAAACAGCTTGACAAAAAGTTGGGGAGAATGAGGACCTGGAGGAGGGTATCCAACGTGATATTTGTGGTGGCATTTGCCTCGGTTCTGATATGCTCGGTGGTGGCAGCTGCAGTTACTGCCCCACCTGTAGTGACAGCTCTGGCTGCAGCAGCTGCCATGCCTTTAGGGTCAATGGGGGAATGGCTTAATACAATTTGGAAGAAGTGCGAGAAGGAACTAAGGGGGCAAAGGGAGATAATTACTTCAATGCAGATTGGAAGTTACATCGTTATTAAGGACTTAGATAGCATAAGGGTGCTTGTTGACCAGTTTCAGATTAAGATCGAGGCTTTGTTGGGGAATGCAGATTTTGCATTGAGACAGGATGGCGCCGTGGTTATTGCAGTGGAGGAGATTAGGAAGAAAGTTAGTGACTTTATGAAGATCATTCAGGATTTGAGTGAGCACGCAGATAAATGTACCCGAGAAACAAAGATGGCAAGGGCTTTAATACTGCGGAGGATCATAAATCACCTTAGCAGCTCGAATCAGGACTTTGGTATGTTTTCCTAATGACTAAGTTCCATATTGCTGACTTAGTTTGAGTTACATATAATTGAGTAAATCCATAAGATCGTGAACCTGGGTCGATTTATTGTATTGTATCGATCTTGAGAAATGACGAGAAGAATTGCTTATTGTTAGGCTATCTTATTTGGTATACAAGTGATATTTCTTGATTCCTATATATGATAGAGCTAAAGAATGCATATCCTTATAGAGTTACTTTGCTAGTATATTATGAGGCATTTTGAAGTAGCCAGTGTGTTTGTGTATTGTGGAACTAGGAAAAAGGAATTGTGTGCAAGTTTCCCTCTTATGACCTTTCTTAGCAAATCTTTTTAGGGATCAGACCAATTTTCTCTTTCTCGATGTGTTATTTTGTGGATTCCCATGGAATGTGTGGCTGAAAATGAGTTTGAGGAACTGCGACTTTTAGAAAACGAGGGGTGCAGTTAAAGAGCTTGAAGCGTAACTAACATTGCGAATAGAAAACTATGTATTGCCTTGTCATTATTGTTAGATTCCATCCCCATTTCTTAAAAAAGAAGAAAAAATAGACGTGATTTTTCCATCTGTTTCACCAACTGTTCACATTCTAGACCACTGATTTCAGCTAATCAACTGTTTCACAGTTTACATTTTTGGATATGATACTTTTCTTACTCGTAAGGTAAAAAAATGTTGATTATTTGAAGGAAACGCTCGTCTTGGGGGCAAAATATTAATATACTTATTTTCGACATTGATAAATAAAAGGATTATTTCATACTTCGTGACTGACAAGTGAACTTTTAAGCTTGTCCAAACATGCTTGAGACAGGCGAAATTACACGTTGATCGCCAAAATTTTTCATTTTGAAGTTTAGGGACTTTAGAAACGACCTTTTTAACATTGTTCGTTAAGTAAGGTGAAGTTGACAGCACTAGACAATTTTGACACCAATATTTATGGCCATAGAGATCTTAGCATATGTTCTTTATTCTTGATAGAGGGTCGGTTTAACATTGTACATTTGGTAAGGTGAAGTTGACAACGTTAGACAATCTTGAAAAAATATGTAGCAAAAGGACCTTCGAAATGTAAGCATCCGATAATATTATAGTTTAGCACGTGAATTGTAGTTGCCCACCATTTAGAACGGTAAAAAAAAAAAAAAAACACTTCACATTTTGCCTCATTGTTATCCTTTAAAATTTTAAATTGTTTCTAATAAAAATCCGTTCAAGAATACAATCAAGACCGGTCCAATAATAAAGACATCAATTTCAAAACGAACCGGACCGTCTAGTCTTATAAAACTGAATTTCTGTATTTTAACCTCAAGAAATTGAAAATAAAATTTGCCTAAAGATCAATTTTAGCACTACTTTTGAGCTCCAGAAGAAAATAAAAAAGAATTTCACATATCTCAAATATCCTTGTCTTTAACCGGTTCCTCCGCCTTCTCAGCTTCTTTCACGGCAGCGGCGCCGCTGCCACCGGGTTTTCTTTCCGAATATGCATTTTCGCGTAGAAATTCAAGAAAAGAAGAAGAATGACACCATTAAGCACTGAATTGAAACCCCAAGCTCCAATTCCATTGCAACCCCCTTTGATTAAATGCAGCAAAAGCACCCCAATATGGCACACAAGATTGCATCCCAACAACACCATTTGGCAATTCACGACGAACGGGAAGCACGCACTCGGCAGCCCAATCGCCGTCCAGAACCGGTACCCGTAAACCACAGAGTAAACGAGCGTCGTGAGGAGAATCGCAAGAACTTGGAGAGATTGTGAAAATTCCAGCCATAAAAATGAAGTGAAAATCAGTATAGAATTGTTGAATAACTTGAAGAATGAGAGTTTTCGGCCGCGCATAATGGTAAAAAATGTACGCAGCGCGTGGAGGAACCGGGAGAGATAATAAATGTATGACCAGAAGAAGACCCGGCCGGAGGGGCGGGTGCCGAGGGGAAAGCATAGGAGCCACTGGAAAGGGGTGGTGCGGTTCCGCCCCCAGGACCACCGTGTGTCACGAATTTCCGCGGCGCTGGAGAGGAGGATGCCGGCGAAGATGGTGATGGAGATGAGAGCCATGCAGAGGGAGTGCACGGCGGGGAGAAGACCAAGAGGGAGCGGGCGACGGTGGCGGAAAACGAGGAGGAGGAGAAGGTGGAGGAGCACCGAGGCGGCCACATAGGCGGCGATGGAAGTGAATAGAAAGACCCACGTGGAGCCCCACGATTGGGCATGGCTCCACCGGAAGCCGACTATTGATGGGTGCTCGGCAAGGTGATACCTTAGGTTATCAATCACCATCATCGGCTTGCTCGGCGGCGATCATTGGCCGATAGGAATTCTCGTCGTTAACGAGAATGTTATGGACCCCCACAAAGAAAACTATTCGTAAATGATTGGTTTTTCAAGGTTTTGGCGATATTTAGGTTAGAATGACGGGTAACTATGAAGAATAGAATTTGTGTGCATTATGCCCGGTTGATCCAATTTCTTTCCAAAATTCATTCTTTCAATACTCATTTTTAATTACATATTTTTCAATAAAATAATAGTGCACGTAAATTCAAAACTTTTTCTTATTTTTTAATCACATATTTTTAATCACAGCACATCATAAAAATACATTTTCTTCTCAATAACGTGCATCAAACACCCCCATAATAATCCGAATTCAACTGCGGTTTCTTAACATTGGATTGGAGATGTAATATTCCCACTATAAAACATATGTTCCACACGTGGTCCAAATTGTAACAGAATTTTGCTACGCGTACACGATGTACAGCCTATCATAATAGGAGGACTCACGATTTTTTTATTGGGTGTGGGTCCCCTACTATGAGGAGCAGTCAATTCTTGGTGTACAAATAGCAAAATTCATTGTAATAATAGTCTGATTTAGGGTCTATTTGAGTCGGATTAAAATCTGATTTTAATCTTAGTCAAAGTCAAACAATCAATATCAACATCTTTTCAACCACACATTTCAAAAACTTCTATCATAATCTACTAAAATTCTGATTTTAATCCACACCAAGCACTCTCTTAATCATAAACCAATGAAAGTTCTCCTGGCGATCGAGGAGGGTTGGCTTGGTATGGCCCATCGTACGATTTGGTTTGTGCTCATTTTGGAACTCAGCTCGTGAGCCTCTTGTCCCATCATATTAATTTTTTAAAAAATATTGAAAATTAATTTATTTTTTTTCACCTGGTTAATAAGTCACGAGTTAATCCATGCGAATCGGCAAGTTATTCGCTTAAATGTCAGTTTTGATCGTCCCACGGCTCGTCTTGAGAGAGAATTAAATGGGCTCACTTGTGGAATGAGTGACTTGTTCAAACTCTTTATTTCCCATATATCGATAAAAACCACTTCCTTGAATTCAAAGTCAAAGTCGAGAATATGACTAAATAGTAACTATTTGTTTCATATATTATTAAATTTGCATTCAACAATTTTAAAATGAGACAAATCGACTAGTTCGATTCATCTAATTTTATAATATTTTTGCTCACCTTCACGAACTAAGCTATGGCAATAATGGCATCAATCTCCAAATATTAAACACACATTCTCACGTTTTCTTCTTTAATTACGTACAATTTTATTATATTCAGTATAGCAAAATATTTTCAAAGGTCAATTGGTGTCACCTAACCTTCAAAAGGAAATGAAAGGAACTAAGCAAGGTTCAGTTTTGGCCGACAGCTTGCCTACTCAGTAATGAAAAATAGTTGTGGGGTATTTCAAGAAAAATAATGTCATTTTCTTGATTCAATAGCTACTTTATTGTCGTCTATTAAGCATTCTCAACAAACCGCCCATTGATTGTAAGGTTGGTATGTATAAAGTTCATGTCTCGTTATCGCACTGTTGACATGATTAATTAATCGAAAGACGACTTGTTCACGTAAATGTGACAATCGTGCTCAAAGTTACACATTTTTTTTTTTTTTTAAAGACTGATTCTCGGTGAACCCGACTATTCCTCGTGGCATTTTTCTAAAAGCCTATTTAAGGGAAAAATGAACAAGGCACGTGATGGGAGGTAAAAGAGACACAGAGAGGTGACGGGTCACTTGGTTAGTTGGTGGCCATTATATTTCATCAAAGAATCGTGCTACTTGTACAACCTTTATTGACAACATTGGTTAACAATTACACATTTGGCAGTATCACATTCATTTATTTTAAAAATTGTTAAAAATTGTTTTTTAGATCAATGATCCGAATTTTCATAATACATAATTGTCAATTAAGGTTGTCAACCATGTTTGTATAACTAGTTTTATTGTTCATCAATCCCATTTTTATGGAAAATGAAGTCATAATCAGCGTTCTAAAAAATTCGTCTAGACGGCGCTTAGTCAACACTTAGGTTCGAAGCTTGGGCAAAATGCCTCGCTTCACGCTTAAGGGTTTTTTTTTTTTTTTTAAATTATAAATGGTTGATTTTGTTTTCATCCTCTCTTCCATCTTTCCTAAGTGCACTTTATTTATTTATTTGACTTTATTTTATTATTTTTTTAAAAACATTTCATTTGACTTTAATTTCAAGTTTTTAAAAGATTTTAATTGTACAAAAATTAAAAATGACTTTATTCGATAAAGAGTAAAATAAGAGTAAGCTACGATGCTATCTACATATGTAATTACGATCTTGAGACTCATTATTTTGTTAAAAAATTCGAAACTATGTATACTTTTTATAAATCTATTAAGTATGACTTGTCTAATTGAAAATTGACATTATGAAACATAGTCTACTTTTTGTATTTCGAAAACTTGAAAATTGTATAATTAACTAATTATATGAATTATTAAATAAATATAGCATTTTATAATTTTAGATATTTGATATGTATTATTTTAATTATTAAATGATATTAAGAATAAGAAAACATTTTTTTTTTACGTCTAGATGTCGCTTAGGCTCGTAAAGCTTGAAGTTGCGCCTTCATGCCTAGCCATCATTTACACTTTTTAAAACACTGGTCATTGTTAAATGGTAGTTTGGTAGTTTTATTTACTTGATTAGGGTAGTTTAGTCTTTTTGCTGTTTTGTTGATATTTAATTCTTTGTAATCCCTTTTCTTGGACCAATTTGAATTGAACCCGTTTTCGTTGTTGGCTTGAAACCCTTGCTTCTATTTTCTCTCCTCTTTATTTTGCTCACAGTTTCCACATGGTATTAGAGCTCTCCTCTTCCACCTTGGCCAAATCATACTCGACTATCTTCCCATTGTAGTCCTCAATGCTCGATCTTTCTCGATGTTGACATTGAGCTTGACAGAGCTCGTGCAAGTTCCTTCTCTGTCTGTTATGCATATTATTGGTTTGTAATTTTATTGGGATTAGTTATGGAATATGGAGAGATGGTTAAAATGCTTTTATTATGTTGTAATCGATTGATTTGTTGCGAAGTGGGAAGGTAGTGATTTGGGCAGTGGTGGGTTTGAGGAAGAAATTGGGGGCTTTTGTTTTAGCCTTCTGTTTCTTTTTAATTCCTGATAGTGGTGAAGGTGAGAAGAAGTCTTGTTAGTGGGGCATTTGCATTTTCGATTTTATTTTTTTTACTGTTGTTTGTTGGTTGAATTCTTTGTGATGGAGGGTGTAAGGGATGATTTACTTCAGTCGATTACTGTGAGACTAGATGGAAAGAATTATTCATATTGGAGTGTTGTGATGAAAAACTTTTTGAAAGGAAAATCGTTGTGGGATTATGTAACTGGTATTGAGACCAAACCTCAGCTCGATGAAAATGAAAATAATAAGTTTGTAGAAATGCTTCGTACTTGGGACAGGAACAATGCTAAAATTACGACTTGGATATTTAATTCTGTTGAACACTCTATTGGTATACAATTAGCAAAAAATGAGACAACTAAGGAAATTTGGGATCATTTAACTAGGTTGTTCACACAGTCTAATTTTGCAATGGAATACCAATTGGAAGTAGATATTTGGGCAATAGAGCTAAAAACTATGAGTGTTCATGAATTTTATTCTACAATGACCAACCTTTGGGATCAGTTGACTCTTACAGAGGATGATGAACTTCGAGCTTATAAACCATATATTAAGAGTAGAGAGTGACGGCGTTTGGTTTAGTTTTTGATGGCTCTTCGTGATGATTTTGAAGGACTCTGTGGGTCAATTTTGCATTGTAATCCACTTCCTTCTGTTGATTCTGTTGTTAGTGAACTTTTAGCAGAAGAAACATGTTTGAAATCTCATAAAGAGAAAATATCTCTATCTACATCCACTACTTCAGTCTTGGCAATCCCATCTCGACCACTCACACAGAATCAGAGAAGGTCTTATTTGAGAGTTGTTAGTGATGAGTGCAGCTTTTGCAAGCAAAAGGGACATTGGAAGGCTCAGTGTCCTAAGTTATTGAATAAACAACAACCTCCAAAGAGTCAACAACGGTCTTCACAACAGTGGAAATATCAGTCTTCTGGAAATTTGGGAGGTCAATCACCACATCTATCTTATGGGCCCAGTGCAAATACAGCAGCATTTGTACCTCGTTTTGATTCATCTGGCACTAATACTTCGCAACCTTCTGGTCCCACTTTATCTGATCTCACTGAGCAGCTTCAGAAGTTCCTTGCCACACAGCCACATTCTTTGTCTGCATCTTCACATGTAGGTTTGTCGTCTCAAAATCCTTCAGGTACAACTTCCTCCATATGGGTTTTC
Organism: Fraxinus ornus; assembly: GCA_903798235.1. Classification (NCBI taxonomy): domain Eukaryota; kingdom Viridiplantae; phylum Streptophyta; class Magnoliopsida; order Lamiales; family Oleaceae; genus Fraxinus; species Fraxinus ornus. The sequence continues at coordinate 5,494 of CAIGRF010358092.1, read as the reverse complement.
AACTCGGGTGCGTCTAATCATATGTCACCGACTCGATATCCTTTGTTTCTTTGTATCCTTCTAAGTCATATGTATTTGTCATGACTGCTGATGGCACTTCAATGCCCTTGGCAGGTGTCGGTTCTGTTAGTACACAAAATTTATCACTTTCAAATGTTTATTGCATTCCTGCCCTTTCTATGAATCTTGTCTTTGTTGGCCAATTATGTGATGATGGATACTTAGTTCAGTTTTCTTCTACTGCTTGTCATGTACATGATCCTCGTTCTCAGAAGCTGATTGGGATAGGCCGTAGACATGGGAGATTATATGTTTTGGACAGTCTGAAAGGACCAGATGTTGCAGCCACTTGTGTTGATTTATCATCCTTTTGTTTAAGTCCTTCTTCCTCTAAGTTTTATTTATGGCATTCTCGTCTTGGTCATGTTTCTGGTAGTCGTTTGAGATATTTAGTTTCCAAAAGAGTTTTGGGAAACTTACAGACTCATGATATTTCTGATTATAGTGGTTATAAACTTGCCAAATTTTCTACTTTACCTTTCAATCGAAGTACTTGATCTTCTGTTGCGCCTTTTGATATTATACATTCTGATGTGTGGAGACCTTCTCCTATTGCTACAAAGGGAGGGTCAAGATGTTATGTTTCTTTTATTGATGATTATAGTCGTTATTGTTGGATTTATCTTTTGAAACGTCGCTCTGATTTTTTGTCCATCTATAAATCTTTTAGATCACTTGTTAAAACTCAACATTCAACTGTGATTAAGTGTTTCAGATGTGACTTAGGCGAAGAGTATACTTCTATTGAATTCTCTGAATTACTTGCCTTTGAGGGCACTCTGTATCAAACCTCTTGTACTGATACCCCACAACAAAATGGTGCTGCTGAAAGGAAACATATGCATCTAATTGAAACTGCTCGTTCCCTCATGTTATCTGCCAAAGTTCCTAGAGAATTCTGGGGTGAAGCCATCCTTACTGCTGTCCATTTAATCAATAGAGTTCAATCGTCTCACACTTCCGGTTTGTCACCCTTTGAGACACTATATGGACATCCTCCTGATTATTCTTTTTTGAAAGTTTTTGGTTGTACATGTTTTTTTCTTCGTCCTAAAGTAGAACGTACCAAGTTAACTTCACGCTCTGCTATTTGTGTGTTTTTAGGTTATGGTGAGGGACAAAAATGGTTATCGTTGTTTTGATCATATTAGTCAAAAATTGTATGTCTCTCGTCATATTGTGTTCCTTGAACATATTTCATTCTTCTCTATTCCTGATCACTCTCATAATATGACTAAGTCTGACCTCATTTGCATTGATCCATTCTCTGATAGTACAGATAGTTCTCTCGCTCATACCCCATACTTTATAAATACTCAATGCACTACAGGTACTAATGCAATGGACCAAGAAGTTCGTGATGTTCATACTCCGTCTATGGCTTCCCAAGCACCTTCTGAGATTGTAGATCCCTCTCCACCCCCTCGATATCCTCAGTGTTCTCGTAAGTCTACCCAGTTACCAGATTTTAGTTATTCTTGTTATTCAGATTCCTTTAATTGTCTTTTAACCTCTATTCACAAACTATCTGAGCATTCTTCCTATAAAGAGGCTATTCTTGATCCACTTTGGCAGGAGGCTATGGCTGAGGAACTCTCTGCATTACATAAGAGTGATACTTGAGTTTTGATTCAATTGCCATCTGGTAAACGTAATGTTGGTTCTCGTTGGGTCTATAAGAATAAAACAAAAGTTGATGGCTCAATTGAGCGATATAAAGCTAGATTAGTTGCTAAGGGATTCAATCAGTAGTATGGTATGGATTATGAGGAGACCTTTGCTCCTGTTGTAAAGATGACCACTATTCGTACACTGATTGTTGTTGCATCTGTTCGTCGATGGAATATCTTTCAGATGGATGTTAACAATGCCTTCTTGAATGGAACTCTTCACGAGGATGTTTATATGGTGCCCCCTCCTGTGTTTCTCATAACCCTGTAAACGTTTGTAAACTCAAGAAGACACTTTATGATCTAAAACAAGCACCCCGTGCTTGGTTTGAAAAGTTTTCTACCGTTATTGCCTCCCTTGGTTTTTCATTTAGTCATCATGATTCTGCTCTCTTTGTTCGGTGCACATCAGCAGGTCGTATTATCCTTTCTTTATATGTTGATGACATGATTATTACTGGTGATGATATTGACGGCATTGTTATCTTGAAGTTAGAATTAGCTCGTCAATTTGAAACAAAGGATTTAAGTCCTCTACGCTACTTCTTGGGTATTGAGGTTGCATATTCTCTTAAGGATTATCTTTTATCCTGGTCTAATTATACAGCTGAGGTCATTGAACGTGCTCATCTTACTGATACTCGAGCGATTGATACTCCTTTTGAGACTAACGTTCGGTATTCCCCATCTGATGGTAGACCTTTGACAGATCCTACTTTATATCCTACTATTGTTGGTTGCTTGGTATATCTTACTATCACTCGTCCAGATATTGCATATGTTGTTCATATTGTTAGTCAGTTTATTGCATCTCCTACTACAGTTCATTGGGCTGTTGTTGTTCGTATTTTGCGTTATCTTCGTGGCACTTGTTTTCAGAATCTCTTTTTTCCGACAACATCGTCTTTAGAGCTACGTGCGTACTCTGATGCTGATTGGGCTAGTGATCCAACTGATCGTAAATCCACCACTGGTTTTTGTGTATTTTTGGGTGATTCTCTTATCTCTTGGAAAAGTAAGAAGTGAACTATTGTTTCTGATCTTCTACCAAAGCTGAGTATCGTGCTGTAGCATCCACCACTATTGACATTGTTTGGCTGCATTGGTTACTTGCAAATATGGGTGTTATTCTTTCCACTCAGACTCCTATGTACTGTGATAATAAAAGCGCTATTCAGATATCTCACAACTCCGTATTTCATGAGCGGACAAAGCACATTGAATTGATCATCATCTCATTCGCCACCATCTTCTGCATGACACTCTTACTCTACCTTTTGTTTCTTCTTCGATGCAACTAGCTGGCTCTTTCACAAAATCACATCATGCTCAACGTTTTCGTTTTTTGATTAACAAATTCTCGATGCTTCTTGCTGTCACATCGTGAGTTTGAAGGGGGATGTTAAATGGTAGTTTGGTAGTTTTATTTACTTGATTAGGGTATTTTAGTCTTTTTACTGTTTTGTTGAGATTTAATTCTTTGTAATCCCTTTTCTTGGACCAATTTGAATTGAACCTGTTTTCGTTGTTGGCTTGAAACCTTTGCTTCTATTTTCTCTCCTCTTCATTTTGCTCACAGTTTCCATAGTCATAACAATTTAACCATAGCTTTTTGAGTTTTTTGAATTTGATAATTACTTGTTTTAATTTAATTTCGTGTTTTAGGACAAAAAGTCTCTAAGGTTATTTGCATTGGTGAAAATAGTAAGAAAATGAAATGAAATTGGTGATTGGAATACAAGTAAAATTGACTCAAGAAACAAGAATAAATCATGCTGGGAGAGGGGATGAAATGGGCAGAAATGAACATGAAACAAGAGTCCGAAAAAAATGCAAGATATGTGCTGCGCTGTTGGAACTAGCGCACCTGCTAATAACTATTTAAAAAAGATTTTTGCTTACATTTTTAGATGGTTAAACGTATTTAAGAAACTTCAAATTCCCCATTTTTGTAGGGGAAACAATACAACCCCTTAAATACAATTTTTCTTTGACAATTTGAGGGGGACTAAAGGGGAGGTTTATAAAGGAAGATTCTAATAATCAACAACAAAGTATCAAAGAGACAAATCAGCCTTAAATCTTGATGTATCATATTAAAATATGTGTGGAAAATTCTTCATTGAACTTGCAGTGTCATTTTCATGATATGAAGAGTCTATCTCAAACGAACCTACGATCCAACACTCCATAATGCCTTCCACTACCGATCAAAATCCCTCAATTCAACCTAATACCCAACCCTTATCAAATTTCGAAAAACCTCTTATTGCTCTTAATATCACTATTCAAATCAATGAAGAATTGACAACCTCCACCTTCCATCAATGGCGAGCATAGTTTGAAGCCTTGCTTATAGGCTACGACTTACTTAACTATGTAAATGGTGATTCTATATGCTTCTCCCCTGTTGGTACTTATACTGTCGAATTGAATGAGACTCACTAGGTTCGTTAGGATAAGCTTATCCTCAGTACAATTTTAGCCTCCACATCACCCACTATAACTCCTGTAATTGCTACGGAAAAAACCTCTCATGAGGCATGGAAAAAACTCAACACACTCTATGCTAGCCGATCAAGAACAAGAGCTATGCAACTTAAAGAGGAACTCACCTTGATTCAATGTGGGAATCAATTGATTCCAGACTACTTGTACGTTGTCAAAGAACCGACGGATGAAATCGCTATTATTGATCATCCTATTTCAGACGATGATCTAACCCTCTGTATTGAATGGTCTAGGACCAGAGTTTTGGGAGATTGCAGCGCCAATCCGTGCAAGGGAAAAATCTTTGCTGTTTGAAGAACAACATGATCTCTTAGTGGGGCACGAGGCATATCCATGCCGACCGAAGGCTACAGCTCAACAACACATTGTTGCTGCCAACTACACGAGAAGTTCTCTTTGGTAGAGAAGCTCATCGACTAAGGGCTCTTTTAAGGAATCTGGGCCAAACAAATATTATAACTCAAGCCCAACTCATAACCAGCGTGATGGCTGAAGGCAAGGAACTAGAAATGGCAAGCCAAATAATTCTAACAGATGACAGCCTAAATGTCAAATATGTGATCAGTTGGGTCACATTGCCAAAGCCTATCCACAACTGAGCCAACGTGAGGTCACTCTCAACTATACTACAACCGCTGTTGTAAAAGATCAAAATTGGCTTCTAGACTCGGTTGCCTCACATAATATCAAGGCGATCTTGCGAATTTAAACATTCATTCTGAATATGATGACACAGATGAAGTCGTGTTTGGTGATGGTTCAAGTTTACCTATTTTGCACATAGGTTATTTGGTCTTGCACTCACCTAAATGAACCTTTGTTTTACGTGATACACTTTGTGTACCAATCTTTGCAAAAATTTAATTTATGTCCATCATCTTACTAAACAAAACCGTGTTTTTGTAGAATTTCACCTATCTCACTTTTTTGTGAAGGAAAAGAATATGAGGGCGATCCTACTAAGAGAAGCATGGGAAAACGGCGTCTATACTTTTCTGGAATCAATGGTAACACCTTATAAAAAAATGGTTACTAATGTGCATGAACGAACTTCGATTAATGAGTGGCACAAGCGGCTAGTGGTGGCAAAAAAGCTCGGCGGCTCGGATGGCTCGGGCTCGGCTACGAAAAAGCACGAGCCGGGCCTGGCTCGGGCTCGGTTCCGCCGAGCCTCATTTTGAGGAGGCGGCATGAGCCGGGCCGGCCCGTAAAAAAAAAAAAAAGAAACAACAAAAAATGCCAACCTATTCTTC
>CAIGRF010358042.1:5554-22301 GCA_903798235.1 Fraxinus ornus | reverse complement strand
CGCGGTTTACCTCCGCCGTTACTGAAGGGCCGGTGGCGGGTGGTCCAAGAAATTAGTCTGGCTAAGCTGGAATACCTGGGTACCAAAAAAGAAGAGGGGTACTGATCCGACCAAAAAAAGAAGAGGGGTACTGAACTAGAAATATGTATTTGAATGGTTCTAAGCTAGTTTTTTGTAGATGTTTCTATGATTGATTCTCAAATTTAATAATCCGTCATAAAATTTCACTTGAACTTATTGGAGAATCCACCCTCACCACCGTAGCAATAATTAGATTTGAATCATAATCATCCTAATAGCAACCACCAACATTTATGGACCACAAATCGATTTGAATTTCATGCGGTCTAAATTTGATCGCAACCTGAGCCATGACCAACTACTCCACTAACAAAAATCCAGTTTAGGAGGTACGTCGGAGAACAAAGGTCAACAATGACAAGATAGAAACATATGGTAACGAAGATGTGATTGGCTGGGTGATGGTCGCCATCGATGAAAGGATGAAGATAATGCAATGGTGATAAGAGGAAGAATATATTGAGACTTTGATGAGAGAGAACATATAGTAGCGAATGGTTGGAAGTGGTGCTAGCGATCACGACGGCCGACTATATATGATATCTTAAGCACTAGTGACATGTCATATTAATTCATTGATAGATAAAGATTTGGTGAATCTCAACATTTCAATTAAGTTTATTATCAACCAATGAATTAATACGACATGTTATTGATGTTTAACATAAGATACTTATTAGATCATTTCTCCATATATATAAAGATTCTCCCTTAAATCAAGGAATATGTTACACATTCCTTCCAAAAATCATGTGGTATTAATTAAATATGTTTATTATTTAAATACGCTAATGTTACATTATCATTAGTTTATGGTTACAATTACGTACTAATTACTATCACATGACATAAGAATTACAAAGTACAAATTTTATAAGTAACAACTTATTTCTCAATCACATATCACAAATTTTATAGGTTACAACTTATTTTACGTAAAAACAAATATCAAATTAATAGGTCATGAGTTATTTTTCGGTAAAAAAAATATCAAATTAATTTATTACAACTTATTTCACGGTCACAAATTATAAAATTAATTGATCACAACTTATTTGTTAATCACGAATACACAACTTTAGGTCAAAATTATGTCACAAATTACACATTTTTAGGTTATATATTATTTATTGGTCATCATTTATTCATTATATTTGTCATAATTATCCAATAATTAGTCACAATCGCTCTTCACCTGACCTACTTCGACCCACCACCATCGATACCATCAAAACAACGATGTCACAACACCACCATCACCACAATGCCACCATAGCACCACCATTCGCGTCACCACCACAATTGCCTCCAAATCGTCACCACTGCCTCCAACTCATTACCATTGCCTCCAAATACACCACACATGCACTGCACACGCCGTAACCTATCACCAACACAACACATCACCACTGCAACCCACCACCATACAACCCAAACAGTAACCCATTGCAGTTTCTAGACTAGAAAAATTGAGTAACAACAACCCAGGATCGCAGGAGTTTAGGGCTAGAAAACGGAACCACCACACAACCCAAAACAACAACATATTGCAGTTTTTGGACTAGAACACTTGGGCAATAATAACCCTGTGTGTGTGTGTATGTGTCAAAACAGGTGGGCCGGCCCGCACACCCGAAAGCCCGTGCATAGCCCACTTTTAAAAAAAATCGGCCCATGCGGGCTTCTGGGCTGGGGAAAAAAAGGTGTAGCTCGGACCGGACCGAAAGCCCGCATGGGCCGATTTCTTTTTTTTTTCGGACCTTTCGGCCGGCCTGATTTTTTTCTTCACTAATAAAATAAATGGTAAATAATACATTTTATAATTAGAGTGAAAATCGATAAAAGTTACATAAAAAAATTTTTTACATTGATTTATTTTTCGATAAATTTTACATCAATAACATAAAAACTTACATTTTTTCAAACAATATTTTGCCTATTTATAAACTTATAGTTAAAGTACATTTCAACTAGGTTGTCACCTACTTAACTATAATTTCGTCATTACAAATCGGATTCTATTCATCTATGGTAAGATTTTTAAAGTCTTGAGCAATATCGTCAGCAACTCTATCTTGCATTCTTCTATCTGCAAATAACCAATCTTTCACGCAGATGAGAGCTTCTAAAATATCTTCTTTAAGTCTTGATCTTCTTTCATCTAGCACTCTGTTACCTGCACTAAAAGCAGACTCCGATGCCACTGTTGACACTGGAACTGTTAGTAGATCTCGGGCCATTTTTGATAATATTGGATATGCCCGTTCATTTAACTTCCACCATTGTAAAATATCTAAGTTGTCAACCTCGTCTTGTGGAATTAAACTGTAGTGATCAAATTGATAATATCTTTCTAATTCAGCTGGTGTAACATTGTCATTTGAAAATGAACTAGTAGATGAAGCAAAAGACACATTGCGTTTCTTGGCTATTAAAGAAAAGAAAGAACTTTTACCTTTAGAAGTCGTAGCAGAACTCGTATTAGAAGAAACATTTTCATTATGACCATATTTCATAGCATAACTATTGTACATTTCATTAATGAAACATTCTATTTCCCGATTTGTAATAGTTATATTGAAAGATAAAGTTTCAGAAAGTTGGTCCATAGCACACTGAACTCCAAAAAATTTAATACGAGGATCCATTACAGCTGCAATTGGAAAAATCATTGGCATATTTTCGTAATATTTTCGAAACTTGTCCTCCATTGTACAAACAATATCATAGAAAAATGGATCGTCTTTATGACTTGAAAATTGATTTGCAATTTCTACAAATTGTAAAAGCACAAGATTACTTGTTGGATAATAAACTCCGGAACTAGATTTTGTTGCTTTATAGAATGGTTTCAAAAATTTCATGACTTTAAATGCAATGTTCCAATCTAAATCATCTATATGAAATTGATGTTGCTTTGAATTAACGAAAGCATTAATAGCATCTGTATAACCAACACAAGATTTTAACATAAGAAATGTTGAATTCCACCTATTTGGAATATCATCAATAAATTTTCTTCTCCTCAATCCAAGATTTTTACAAATTTTTCCAAATTCTTGTAGTCTAGAATCTGAACAAGAAATGTAGTTAATAGCTTCTCTAATTTTTGAAATTTGTGGTGTTATTAATTTTAAACCATCTTGCACTACTAAATTATATATATGACATACACACCTCATATGAAATAATTTAGCGTCAAATGATGGATTAAGTGTCCTTTTCAAAAGTTCAATGCATGCAGTATTTGCACTAGCATTATCAAAACTAATGCTAAATAATTTGTTCAATACATTAAATTCATTAAAAACCTGTAATAAATTCTCACACAAATTTACTCCATTATGTGGATATTCAAGTAAGCGAAAAGCAATAACTCTTTTGTGAAGTAACCAATTATTATCAATAAAATGTGCAGTGACACATGCATAACCATTGTGATTACGTCCAGACCAACAATCAGATGTAAAACACATAACTCCATCAAAATTGTTAAATTCAGTTTTTAATTTTTCAGACATTGTATGAAATAATTTCAAAATATCTGAGCGAGCGGTATTTCTACTTACAGACCGATAAGCGGGTTGAACATACTTTTGCATAAACTCCTCAAAGTATCGATCTTCTACGAAAGTAAAAGGCATCTCGCTTGCTGTAAAAAATCCAGACATTCCTACTCTCATTCGATCCTGCGAATAATTTGAGTTTGTTTAGTATCTAAATGCCCTATTTCATTCATGTGTTTATCTTTGTGTCTTCACAATGTACCCGTGCCTTGACCTTTAACCTATGCATAACTATTTCTGCAAAAAGTGCATATTGCTCTTTTGTTTGGTTCATCTACTGTAAAGATTTTACAAATATCAGATGTGTGCTTTTTATTCTTTCGTTGTTGAGAAGACCCAATATTTGAATCATTATCATCTTTCAAATTATTGGAGAACAACTATCATGTAAATTGACATTTTTTGAAGAAAAATCGTGAGAATACATAACACTTTAACAAAAAGTTTTGAAATAATAAGATGAAAAGAAAGCACAAAATACTAAATATTAAAAATACTTGCTGAAAATATTAAAAGAGATGAGAAAAAAGAGAAATTTTGTTTTTAGATTGTAAGAGAGTAGAGACTAAGAGTTTGCTATTTTTTCACTTCACAATACCACAATTTATAATAAACAAATTTTATTACCGTTAGTAAGTTTCGAAAAAAAAAAATAATAATAATAATTTTAAATTGCAAACAGCAAACGGTCCCGTTTGCTGCTGCTGCAGGCCATTTTTGTTTTTTTTTTTTTTTAATTTTAATTTTAAATTTTTTTTTCGAAACTTGTTTGGGGGAGTTAAAAAAAAAAATTAAATTTTTTTATTTGGAACGGTCATGTGACCGTTCCAGCTGGCAGCAGCAGGCGCTGCATGCTTTATTTTTTTTATTTTTTGTTTTATTTTTTATTTTTAAAAAAATCAGGCCAGCGGTTAACTGCTGGCCTGGCTTCCCTTGAACCGGCCCGGACCGGTTTTAGGTTCGGGAGGTCAGTGATTCGGCCCACTCGGTTCATGGGCCGAATTACGGGCCGGTTTGCCTTCGGGTGGCCCTGGGCGGTCCGCCCATCTTGACACCACTATGAGAGAGAGATAGAGAGCTTATCCATAATTAGTAGATTAATTTAATTTGATAGTATTATTACTAATATTAAAAAGATGACTTATGAACTGATTTTTGAATAAATAAGTCGTTATTTTTGAAGTTGGAAGTTAAAAGTAATGTGTAGGAGCAATTTCCACCAAAAATATCCTCTATTGAATACTGGGCCTTTACGAAAATACTTGATAGATGGTCCAATGTATAACTTGGTTATCATTCCTTATGGTCAGTCATTTAATAAACACTTTTCCTTTCCTTTTTCTTTTTCTTTTTCTTTTTCTGAGAGCCTAACTTCGACTAATATTGTAAGTGAAAATTAGGTCCCGTCCATATTATCTTTCAACAAATTTAAATTTACTGATTTTTAAAATACTGGGGTTTTAATAAAAAGGATTATGGATTTAATATATGATTTAGCTAGTTTATAACAGAATTATATAATAATTACATTATTTCTTTTCATCCTGAATATCAATATTTTTTTATACACTTACTTGGGGCCTAAAATAACGATATTTGGTAGTTCTTTTAAACAAATATAGCTTAATCTATTGTATATTTTATTTGTTAAGTAAAACTCGATGATTGGAAGTTGAATTAAAAGAAAGAAATGAAAAACGACGAAAAATGACGAAATTCAAAGTTTGAAGACCAAATTGCAAATATTCAATAGTGGTTTCAGACAACAGTACGATACTTTGAAGATTGCAGGGAGACAATTGGATGAAATTAGAAGTAAAAAAGAAATAGACTATGATCAAAATATTATCATAAATCTATTTTCAATCGCACAAGTTATATTCCAGATTTTTATTCAAAAACTGAGATTCTTTTTTGGCATAGTAAACGTCCAAAATTGGAAAAATTATATTTCTAAAAAAGTTGTATCCCTTTGAGTTAGTTTTTCAACGTACTTTGAATCGTCTCAATCGAGAGATAAAGTTATGACAAAAATATAGACAGTTGGGCAGAGACAAAAATATGCTCGCGCGAATGCAACTTTTCTTACTTGATGGGAACTATTTTGGAAACCAATTTGGACATGATTTTCAACCCATTTACGACTCCTACAAATACCTAACGGCAGTGTTGATGTCTGAACTCAAAGGTCGATTAAGTTCGGATTATTATACAAGATAAGTGGGTCCCAACGTGAGGTCGATTTTCGAAGTCGGTTATTAAGGTTAGATCGATCATTGTATTGCTTGCACGAGAAGTTTGTGTAGTTTATCGAGATTAAAGAAAACATAATGATTGAAAATCACTAACAAGATATGTAAATATCCAATCAGTTGAATGTATATGTAAAGTTCTAACGTTAGCGCCCACGTAATTCACCAATCAAACGGTTAAACTCCCTTCCCTAAGTAATTCATTAATTACTGGGGGCCATCTGCAGATTAATCCATAATAACATGACAACCCGAGCTTGGCGACCAATCTAATCGCACCAACAAATGTACTTCTTCAACTCAGAATTACAGCTGACGAGACGTGAAGTGCAGGGTACATGTATATTTTCTACTATAAAAAAGGAGATGGGAGCCGAAGGGAAGAAAAAGGATTCACATTACAACTTTCTTTATACTTCTTAATCATATTTCAAATATCTCCTACAAAAAGAGAAAATCATAATTGTTGTAAAGAAAAACATTGTAATCCTTCGTCACAAAGGAAAAACTTTACTTTTTATTAAGTTGGCTTGACTATTTGTCCATACAAATTTCAACGTCAACAGGCAGAATACATTAGAGACCTCTCACATACATCTCATACTACAATATTCCATCAATTTTCATCATAAAAGATGTGCAAAATCATATATTATGAGAAGATTTCAGAAGCGAAGTTCAAGAATTCATCAATTGGAGATTAAACTTGAAATTTGTGAGCAAAGAAACTAAAGAATTATTGAAAATTTATAAAAATTGGTTTGAAAAAATTAAAGAACATCAAGATTCATCTTCCTTCATTCATTAATTTAAAATTCTAGGTGATATTAAACAAAATTATGATATTTTCTTGTAATTTCGATATGTTTTGCTAGTTATTTAATTATTAAGATGAGAATAACCCTTATTATGATATTTTTTGGTTTTAATAAATCGGTTTGGCTTTAGTTTGCTTTTTTTTAAAGTATTGGACATTTATTATCGTTTTTCATGCTTTTTAATTATTTGGTCATTAATTGAATTGTTTGTAGATTTTGTTGTTATCGAGAGAGACAATAGAATCATTAGCACAAAATAAGAAATATTGTAAAGTTCGAGAGAAAATAGAGATGTACCGTTATATTTTATATGGTTTCTATTCTAGCACATTTAAAGTTTTTTTGCATGTTCGCATCTTTATTAAAGATATAGTAAGGTCACATATTGGAACAAATTTAATTGTTATCGAGAGGCTTTTAACTAAATTAGGAACATTAACCAATAAGAAAGATTTCAAATTGTCATTTTAAATTGTTGAACTAAAAATGAATTAATAAGGGGAATTCGATATCTTAGTAATACTTCTAACATATTTGAAAACCAATTTTACTTATTTTCACTTATGAATAACTTAAAAATTAGCAAAGATAAACTCAAATCACTTTTGCTATTCGATTAAAAATATTATTAATTTTAACTCGATCAAACACGTAGTTCTCGTGATTTGACACCATATTCATCATTTTATTACTTGATTGCAATATTGTGCACTTGCGGAATTTCAAAGGGTCAAAACCCTTTTTTACGTAACATTTGTATTCAATGGTCAAAATATTAACTAATAACTCAATTCTTACATTTACTGTAAAGCCGCAAAGGTATGATACAACGACGTGGATTTAAAAGCTGGAAAACGTTATTGTTCTTAGATGCATTGTCGGCTGATGACATTGAACGCAAATATAAAAGGAAACCCTCTATGGCAGCATGATAGAGTAGAGTGTAGAAAGAGGAGATCCTCTATGGCAGCATTGTTGATTATTTGGTTAAGAGCTTGGTGCTATTTCGTAATTATGTTCGTGTGGTTTGGTTTTCGCCTAAAATAATATCTGACATAGTATATGGATGTAAATCCAGGAGATAACACTAATGGCCTGTTTGTCTCTCATTTTGGGGAAAGAAATAGAGTTTTGAATAATATTTTTTGAAGAATGTGCGATTGAAAAGTAAAGTAATTTTATTGATTTGTGTGTAGAATATTTTATTGAATGAATATGTAGTGGAAATTATTTACTGTAACAAATAATGTTTGAGAAAATGGACGACAAACATGGGCTAAAATTTAACTACCACGATCAACACTCAAAAACTTCGCAAAAGATTTAATGGGATTAACTAGTTATGAATTTCGATTTCATCTAGGTTAATTTATGATAAATCTCGATCCACTTACCACAAACCTTCCCATGCGTGTTAACAACCGAATTATCCTAATAAACTTGTAATCTCTCTCATGACAAATTAGTCATGCTTAGATGTAAAAATCCATTTATCTCTATGCAAGTTCTGACACGTGTACATTAAATAATAGAAATTTAAATTAAAAGTTGCATAACCTATAATAGTATCTCTCAATCTCTTATCCAATATCAAGTTCCTAATTGCACAAGCTAAATATCTGTATCACATATTGGATCTGTATCACATATTGGTCTCAACCCAATACCTAAATATATCAATTGGTGATCAAATAATTAAATTAAATAAGCATGCAATAAACACTTAACACAAAAATGATTTTAATATGAAGTACGCGAACTCATTTAACACAAATGACTTAAGTTGTATCGTTCATCATAACATGTAAAAACATTAGCTGCTCATAAAGATAGAAAAATACAAAGAAAAGTAAAAATACATCACCAGACTTTGAAAAAAAGGGGAAAAAATGTAAACAATTATTGATCTTTGCCTCACGAATCCCAACAATAGATCTTCAGCCTCGATCCTTGAATCCTGCAGTAGTTCGAGATTAGAATGAACAATCATGCTACTCTTACATTCTTGGTACACAATCTTGTACACATCCCCCTCACATGGGGTGAGGCCCGTGATTGTAAGCCCCACGTGAGTCTCACTCCCATGTGAGGGGGATGTGTACAAGATTGTGTATAAATGATGTACACTTATCATTTTTCTAGAATGAATCTGTTCTGCCTTCCAAATCCAAAATTCACTCAAATTTCTTGATCTTGTGATTGATAGTGTATATTTTCTCTCAAAAATTGTGTAACCTTTCTAATGAAATCTTTACTTATAGTCCCAGAATTGGGTCAAAAATCGTTCTCTAATCTCACTCCATGTAGAAGTTGACTTGGATTAAGAAACTAATTCAGGACTAGCTAGCCCAACCATGTGATTGTATGGTATAACTTTTCCTTTTTCATTCAAGTTGGTCCTTGAATCTTCCTATTGGTTCAACTCAAGCCCTTCTTATTTGCATCATGGATCCTTCATCTTCGAATTCGTTTAATCCACATATTCCATAATTTGTTCTCTTTCAATCCTTATCATTCAATTCTTGCTCAATTTCTTCCTCCACCATCCAATATTGAATTTTCTCCTAAAATAATCAATGTACAACATAAATTAGGTATCAAAACAATAAAGGTACTCCCAAACGTCCACTTTTGATGGCACGTACAAGTGTAAAAATACATTTATCAAACACTGTCAAACTTGAACATTTATTGGTCATCAAATGAAATAAAGAATGACTTAAATGAATTAAAGAAAATAAATCGACAAACTTAACTTGATATAAGTTATTCAATTTTCATTTAAAATAACCTAAATTAGGAATAGAAACAATAAAGGTACTCCCAAATGTCCACTTTTAATGCACGTATAAGTGTAAAATTACATGTATCAAACGCTGTCAAACTAGAACATTTGTTGGTCATCAAATGAAATAAAAGAATGACTTAAGCTAAAGAAAATAAATTGATATAAGTTATTCAATATTTCCCTCAACGTGAATATTCAAGTCCTAAAACTCGAACATGTTAATGAAATACAAGAATGAAAACTTATTACACAATATCCACATATCTTATATTCGGATCTTGAGCATGTGGTACTCATTTCACATTCCACTTAAACTACTCGAATCAAGTTATGCAACTCAACTTTCAAGGGGTCGATTCCGTATCAATATCGCACCCCTAGTAGGTCAATATAATCTCTCGTCACTTGTATTTCACTTTCTTTTTCTTGAAGGTGAACTAACATGTGAGATTTGTTTTATTTTAATGATCAACTCAACCACTCTTCAAGTCTTGATAGATGGCCAAGATCAATAGCAACTTCTATTAAGTTTACCAATGCCTAAAATAACTTTAGATTGTGTGATAATCAGAGGTTGAGCTCTAAAATCAATTTCAGCGCCTTAATACGATGGATCATGACTAACTTCTTTTGCTTTCTTACATCAGTTTCATTTCCACGGGATAGATTGTATGGTACGTTTCTTGGTGCATTTGTTTTATTGAAGGAAGTTACCATCTTTATGGAAATAAATATTCCACAGTATTACAGAGATTATTTCCTTGTGCAATTGTTATTTTCTTTTCTAGATTAGTACTTTGATTCCTGGTTGTATTATATAGGGATGATGTACGTTTGTTAATATTGAGGCAAATTAATTCCTTCTATACCAAAACTTAACATGGTATCAGAGCAAGGTTGACGAAATCCATACCTTGCCAAGGCCGAACCTGCCCCTGCTCCTGCCCTTGATGCCACCAAATCGCTAACAGATGCTTCATTTCCTTATTTCTTACATTCATCAGATCAACCAAATCAATTCCTTGTTGATGCTCCTCTGAATGGGACAATTATCCTGCTTGGCGTCGATCGATAACACGAGCCTTGAATGCCAAAAACAAACTTGGTTTTGTCCTCGGCACCATTGAACGCCCAACCACAGACACAGCCGCTGCAATCCTTTGGGATCGATGTTGCGACATGATAATGTCATGGTTGCTTCATTCCATTGATCGTTCTCTCATCGGAAGTCTTCTTTATTGTGCAACACTCAATGATTTATGGGTTGAATTGGAAACCAGATTCCAGCAAAGCAACAAGACAAAAATTTTCAGCCTCAAACGTGATCTTGCCAATTTTCACCAAGAACACCAATCAATCACTAACTACTATGGAAAACTAAAAGAGCTATGGGATGAATTAGCCTCCCTCCAACCCGTCAATACATGTACATGCGGGGCAACAAAGACCATGTCAGAGACCCAAGATTCGGACAAGGTTTATCAATTTCTCTTAGGATTAAATGACAGTTTTCAGCAATTCTGGTCACAAATTTTGGCCACTGATCCATTACCTTCAATTGGGCGTTGTTACGCCACTCTTCACCAAGATGAGACCCAGAGATTAGTCCAGCCCACTTCTCGCTCAGAAATTTCAGCTTTGCTCACCCGCTCAACACCACAGTAACACCCAACCCGTCCACGCCGCGTCTGGCCAGCTGGCACACCGTTGTGCGAAGAGTGCTGCAAACCTGGCCACTCTCGCAACCGATGTTTTAAGATAGTTGGGTATCCTGAATGGTGGCCATCCAAAAACAAAAGGGACTCCACTACTTCTTCGTTGCCGGCAAAACCCCAACATCGATCTGCACATTTACCGCCGGCGGTCCACCACTAAGGATGGCAACAGGGCGGGTATGGGGCGGGTCGTCCATTCCCACCCCCGTCCCGTTGGGTATTTTTATTACCTTGCCCCATCTCCATACCCGATTAAAGAAGGACGAGGCGGGTTCGGGGCGGGATCGAGGCAGGGCGGGGCGGGGCAAGTCTCTTGCCCCATTTATTTTTTATTTATTTTATTTTTTGCTTTTATTTTTTTTATGTCCTTAATTAGTAAATATTATTTATTTTTAATAATTTGTTAAAAATAACTTATGGTTGTTAAAGCGGGACAGGGCGGGTTCGGGGCGAGATGGAGGCGGAGCGGGGCAAGTCTCTTGCCCCATTTATCGCCCCATTTATTTTTTCTTTTTATTTTTTATTTATTTTATTTTTTGCTTTTATTTTTTTTATGTCCTTAATTAGTAAATATTATTAATTTTTACTAATTTGTTAAAAATAACTTATGGTCTCTTTAAAAATGATGATAAATTTATTATTTTTCCGATAAAGAATTTAAATTTGAAATTAACTTTAAATGGGGTGGGTACTATATTTCCCATACCCGTCCCCATATCCACTTCGGGGTAATGACCCTCGCCCCGTCCCCGCCTTGTTTACCCGATTAGGAGGGTAATCTCCACCCCATTCCGGGCGGGGCCCCACGAGTATCGGGATGAACGGATTTTTTTGCCATCCCTATCCACCATATCTCGGCTAGCTCTGCAAATCCCACAGTGGGTGCTATTCCTGGATTATCCACTGATCAATATGCCCAACTCCTGGAACTTCTCAATCCCAGCAGCCACTCTTTCACAGGTTCTCTCGTTTCTCCTTTTCCCTCTAAGCCATGGGTTATAGATAGTGGGGCCACACATCATATTGCCACTTCACCCATTAAAAATTCACATAGTAGCATTTGTCCCCCGTTTGTTTGTCTCCCCACAAGTACTCACGTTCCCGTGTCTAGTACGGGTGACGTCACTCTATCTCATAATCTCACTCTTTCAGATGTTTTATCTATCCCTGTTTTTCAATTTAATTTATTATCGGTCAGTAAATTAACAAAATCTTTGAATTGCGTTGTTTCTTTTTTTCCTACCTTTTGCACTTTTTAGGACCTCGCCACGAATGCTGATTGGTGTGGGTGATGAGCGTAACAGACTTTACTACTTCAAACCTGCTCCAGCGACTGCTCTCCAATCATCGAGTCCTATTTCTTTTCATACATGGCATCAATGTTTGGGTCATCCTTCTTTACATCATATTCCTAGATTTATTCCCCGTCCCCCAGTAGTTGAACATTGTGCCACATGTACTCGTGGAAAACACACTCGTTTACCTTTTCAATTAATTCATAATAAAAGTTTGATGCCTTTTGATCGTATATTTTGTGATATTTGGGATGGTTATCATACAGCCTCTTTATCTGGTGCTCATTATCTTTTGACCATTGTTGATGAATACACTCAGTTCACATGGGTATATTTAATGCGTTTCAAATCTAAAACTTTAGCTTGCCTTCGTGCATTTTTTGCTATGATTCATACTCAATTTTATTCAAATATACGTCACATCCTCACTGACAATGGTCAAGAATTTCTTGCTCGCACTACTCAGGATTTTTTTCTGACCACGGTACCCTTCATGAACACACTTGTGTGGAAACACCTCAACAAAATGGTATGGCTGAGCGTAAACACCGTCATATCTTAAATGTGGCTCGATGTCTACGTTTTCAGGCACACCTTCCTTTTACCTTTTGGAGTGAATGCGTTCTCACAGCTACTTATCTCATTAACCGCACTCCATCTTCCTCTCTACATCATCTTTCGCCTTTTGAGCGTCTTTACCAGACTGCACCTCGATATGATCATTTACGGGTTTTTGGTTATCTTTTTATGCCCACACTACTTCTGCCCACCTTGATATGTTCCAACCCCGTGCTCGACTATGTATTTTTTTAGGTTATCCTTCTACTCACAGTGCTTATCGGGTTTATGACTTGGACAGCAAGAAAATTACAATCTCTAAGGATGTTACTTTCCTTGAACATGTTTTTCCTTTTGCTTTATTACCCCAACCTCCCCCTTCTTCGGTTGTTTTACCTCTCCCAGTTCCTAACCCTCATACTCCATCATCACATCCATCTCCTTCTCCTAGACCCCCTCCTACCGTTCCTGCTACTCACCCGCGTCATACTATACATCGTCCTACTCACCTTGCTGACTATGTATGTCCGACTTTGCCATCATCTTCATCCGTTACGCATGATGCCACTCCGATCTCGTCTTCAGGTACGATTCATCCCCTCTCTAATTTTGTTTCATATCATAAATTCTCTCCTAATCACTTTGCTTTTTTATCCGCTCTATCCCAATCGTCTGATCCCACTCGATATTCTCAAGCTGCTAAGCTTTCCCACTGGCGTGATGCTATACAGGTTGAGATTCAAGCTCTTGAGGCTAATAACACTTAGCTCCTTACACCCATTCCCCCTGGTAAGAAGAACATTGGTTGCAAGTGGGTATTTAAAACTAAACTTCATGCAGATGGTTCAATCGAAAGGTATAAAGGTTATACTCAGGTTGAAGGGCTTGATTACTATGACACTTTTGCTCCCGTGGCAAAACTTGTTACTGTTCGCTGTGTTTTGGCTATTGCTGCAGCCTGTAATTGGCATTTCCATCAGCTTGATGTCAATAATGTCTTCCTTTATGGTGATTTAAGGGAAGAGGTTTACATGACACTTCCCCCTGGTTATGGTCGAGAGGGAGAGTCCCGTGTTTGTCGCCTACTTAAATCTCTATATGGTCTTAAGCAGACTTCACGTAATTGGTACTCTAAACTCTCGTCTGTGTTGTTATATAATGGTTTCATTCAATCTGTAACCGATCACTCCCTTTTTACTAGGACTATTGGCTCATCTTTCACTGTTGTCCTAGTTTATGTTGATGACATTTTGGTTGCAGGAAATGACCTCTCTACTATTACTATCCTCAAATCATCTCTTGATAACATGTTTAAGATCAAGGATTTGGGCACCATGAAGTACTTTCTTGGTCTTGAAATTGCTCGATCATCTCTAGCATTTTTATCAATCAGAGAAAGTATACCCTGGATATTCTTGCCGACTCTGGCAATTTGGGTTCACAACCAGCCACCTTTCCTATGGATCAGAATTTGAAGCTTACCCCTGATGATGGCACTCTTCTATCTGATCCCAGTATTTATCGGCTGTTAGTGGATCAGCTCTTATACCTCAATATCACTCGCCCAAACATCTCCTTCTCTGTTAATTTGTTGTGTCAATTCATGCAAAGTCCTAGGGATTCGAATCACCAGGCTGTACTTCATGTTCTTCATTACCTCAAGGGGTCTCCAGGGTATGGCATCTTCTACTCAGCTCAGTGTAATCTCCAGCTCACTGCATACTCATATTTTGATTGGGCCAGTTGCCCTACCACTCGTTGCTCCACGACTGGGTTTTTCATTACCCTTGGCTCAAGTCCCATCTTTTGGCGCACAAAGGGACAAACAGTTGTTTCTCGTTCTTCTGTCGAAGTTGAGTACCGTGCACTGGCTATGACCACTTGCGAACTTGTCTGGCTCAAATTTCTTCTTCGTGATCTCATTGTTGTCCATCCACACCGCATTTTGCTTTATTGTGATAATGAGGCTGCTCTTCACATCACTCGCAATCCTATTTTTCATGAGCGCACCAAACATATTGAACTTGATTGCCATTTTGTGCATGAGAAGTACCTCTCTGGATTCATTCTTCCTACACACATTTCTGCCAAATTCCAACTAGCTGATATTTTTACCAAGGCTCTCGAGAAGGATCTTTTTCAGCATTTTACTCGCAAGTTGAGCATTACACATCTCCATGCTCCAACTTGAGGGGGAGTATTGAAGGAAGTTACCATCTTTATGGAAATAAATAGTCCACAGTATTACAAAGATTATTTCCTTGTGCAATTGTTATTTTCTTTCCTAGATTAGTACATTGATTTTTGGTTGTATTATATAGGGACGATGTACGTAAATTAATTCCTTCTATACCAAAACTACATGTTTTGGACTATATGCTTTAATTGAATGATACAAGTTTATTTTTTTCTTCAATATGAACTTCTATTAAATTTACCAAATGCCTAAAATAGCCTTAGATTGTCGGAAAATCAAAAGTTGGGCTCTAAAATTAATTTTAGTACTTTATTACAATGGCCAATATCATTTATAATAAATAATTTGCAGATTGTATGGTACTCTTGTGGCCCTTTTTTTTTGGATGATACGCTTTAATTGAATAATATAACTTTATTTTTCTCCAATATTAACTTCTATTAAGTTTACAAAATGCCTAAAATAACTTAGATGTGGTAATTACACCAAATCAGACCTTTTCTTTGGCATTTTAAAAAATCAGGTTTATATTTTATTTAATCAAAAATCAGGTTTTAATTTCACAATTAATATTAATAATAATATTTTTAAATTAAATTAAATATATACCTACCCTACTACCTACCTCCATCAACTCTATTTAAGCCCTTGTTTGGGCCACATTCTTTTTTTTCATTCTCATTCTTCTACTCATTTTCAACCACACATTCTTCAATAAAATAATATTTACCATCACATCAATAACTTTTCCTTATTTTTTAACCACATATTCCCCATCACATCAACAAAAAAAATGCATTCTTTTGAAAATAATGTGCACCAAACGGGGGCTAAATATAAAACCCTAACAAACCCTAATTCATTTCATTTTATCTCTCCCATTTCTCATTGCCGTCTCCACCGCCACCGCTACCGCCCGCCGCCTCCCTCCCCCTCCCCCTCCCCTTGCCGGCAGCAGCGTCCCGGCAGTAGCGAAGACGTTGCTGCCGGTTCAGCAGTGTCACAGCGACACTGCTGCCAAAATAAGATCTGCGAAGAAGCTACTGCCAGATATACGACCTTCGCTGCTGATTTTTTTTTCTTCATTCTTAGACCTTGTGGACGCAGATATGTGCATGAGGTGGCAGTGGGTGATGTGCGTGGAATGATTATGGATTTTGCTGTGCGTGCGGATGGTTTTGGGTGCGGTTGTGTTGGCGAAGGTCGTAGATCTGGGGATGTGTAGTTGTGGAGGTGGTGGATCGTGGTGGTGTGTTTTGGGTGGTGGATCTGTGGGTGATGGTCGGGATGGTGATACTGTGGTGGTGGTGGTGGTGGTTGTTCTTTGTTATTGTTGTGGCGAGGTCAACGTCGGTGGTGGTTTTTTTTTGTTGTCTGTGATCAAGCTATTGAACTATGGTGGATTTTTTTAATGTCTGTAACCTAGTTATTAAATTGTGGTGGTTTGTTTTTGTGTCTGTGACCAAGATATTGAACT
>CAIGRF010358004.1:4257-18155 GCA_903798235.1 Fraxinus ornus | reverse complement strand
CATCAAAGTTTTTCAAATCTAACTATTGAACTTCATTCATTGCTATCTATGAAAGTGTTAGTCTATTTCTCTTCTCTTCTTGTACTTAACTTTGGATTTATCCTTCATTAAGAAGAGAATATTTCATTTGTAAATTCATTTGAATTGTGGGTCGTGTTGATGTCCCGAAAAACTCAACGTTGTAAAATGATCAGTGCTCCTTGCTTACAAGTCACTGGAAGCTTTGTAAAGGGTTGGATTGTACTACAAATCAATCAACATAGTGAAATTGGCATTGTTCGTGTCGGAGAGCTTGATAACGGAGGACGTAGATCATTGCGTTGGATCGAACCTCCATAATTATATCGGTTGCACTTTTTATCCCTTTTACTTATCGTTTTTATATTTGTAATTATTATTTGAATTAATTTATTTAGTTTTTTACTTGCCTGAATTTAGATTAATTATTCGAAAAAGTTTTAAAAATCAATTCACCCCGTCTTGGTTAGCCATTCTTGAGTTTTCATGAAGTTCCATGTTTGTCGCACAAATTTTCACGTGGATTTTGAAGTTTCGAGGCCAAAGGCATAAATGCCTTGCTCAATAATTGCAAATTTCTTGAAGAATTATCGGTGAAGCGATTGTCTGGTGTCAGTGACGGTGTTGGGGCCGAGCCAAATGCCTCCACTTCCCTGGTTTTAAGGTTTACATTATCCACCGAAGAGATGAATTTAGGGCTTTGAAGATCAGAGCAGAGCTTTGTCAAACCCAAAGATTGAAGTCTTGTGGAATTCCACGGTGATAGTTGCGTACGGGGAAAGATCTATGGGGGTTTGAAGGTAAAGAATGGGTGAGTGGGCAGGTTACCAATTTGAATGTTTCTGGGTTATTATTTTACGATTGGACATGAGCCGACAACCAAGTTTTTGGACGAGCAGATGGATGTGGATTCTGATGGGTATGTGATCGTGAAGCTTGGCACTGACTTGGTTGGGTGATGAGAATGAACGGTGAGACTCCGATGTAACTTTCAATGATTTTTTATTTTATCAGCAAATACTGAATTGGTTTTTGGTTTGGGTAAGGGTGATTGGGGGGTTTTTTAATTCTTTTATTTTAATTTTTTATAAGAAAAATGTAAAATTATCCATTTGTCCTTTAAAAAATAGTCAACTGGTTAAACTTTGATTTTTGATCAACTAACCATCAAACTAACGTTTCTGTTAATTTGAAGCTGAGATTTTTTAAAAGAAATAAAAGATTTGGACAAAGTCTCTACAAAGGTGAATGGTTCGGTATGGTAGCTGCAATTTTCCTTTTGGCCCTTGAAAATTGTAAGATAGGTTGTCTAATTGCGACCCTTGGCCATTTCCCTTCTTCCCCGCCTCAAAACAATCCAATAGTGTGAGTTGAAGTTCAACATATTGCTTTTAATTTTCTCGGAAATTTGGCGATCTGAGCTGAGAGCCATGAAATTTGTGATTAAGGTAAGATTCATTCGTCAGTAATCTTGTATTTGATCATGGCTATTACTTTTCGATGCCTAAAGCTATATTGATCTCCATCTATTTGATTATTTTCCTCTTTGATTCCATGTCTGTAATTGAAAATACTTGAATTACTCGTTCATAAATGAGTATTGAATGAAAAGTGGCATTCATCTAAATGCTTGCATCTTTTGTTTACAACACAAGTGAAACATGCTCTATCGAAATGTTCGCTCTAAACTGATTTTTTTTTTTCTGTTTTTAGCAATTTATGTTTCTGAATTTGTGACATCTTTTGGTAGATGTAGCAATGAATCGAATGGAGTTGCGGAAAAGGATTCATGTTGCCAGCTAAAATTTGATGGAATAAGGTTTAGCTTGTAGGTGTTGTCTGTTTCTTCATTAACTGCACGTCTAATGGATTCTACTTGTGCATTTTCCGTTGATTTATTTATTATGTGGACAATTGTTGATTCTGCTAGTTCCTCCTTCATGAAACTACTCGAGGAAACAGAACATAGACTGGAAATATTGGAGGTGGTAAAGAGTTGAATGGTCAAATTTTGTGGATTTGATTTTGGTTTCTCATAAATTCGTAATGTAAACACATTTATATCCTACACACTTACTGTGATGTGTTTCTCATGCATTTGTTGCTCTTGGAATTTGTTTATTTATTTTTTTGGGCGGCTGTGGTTGGTGTGGGGCAGGATTCTCAGTTTCTCCTATTTGTGATATGATATCTGTTACCGTGTATAATTAAGTTGGGTACATTAAGTTCAATGATTACCGCACTTAAAAAATTTCAAATTATGTCTAATGATTACTTTTTTATTCAATTAAATTGAAGGTTGTCTTTGGCTATCAAGTTGAGAGAAGCTTGTATCCTCCGACATAATATTTGCTTAGATTTTGCTAGTTGAGAAACTCGACCTTGAGTTCACAGCTTTGAAGATTGAAAATTTGCAATCATTGAACTTGCATCCATGACTTTGTGATGTATTCTGCAGGCCAATTTAGCCTTTCTTTTTTCAAGACATTGATGAAAAGTTAGAATATTTAGCTCCTAGATTGTATTTTCAGCAATGAAAAATCCAACAGTTGTATAATTATGAGAGATTTATCTCTTGTTTCCATACTCGAACGAAGTAAATTACTTCAACCCCTCCTGATTTTGCAATGCAACCTTGTACCCTGTTCCATTGGCTTCTTTTATCTCAGAAAGTATCTGTTTTACTTCAACTTCAGCGATCATTTCTGGTGTATAACCTATAATCAATGAAGCAGCCTGGGATGGCTTTGGTTCATCGGCATCTCTAGTTCTATCATTTGAAGGAATATCAGCTTTGCTGTCAAATTGCTACATTCTATTCTAACTTGTAATTGCTGCATCATAAATCTCAACCAAGACCGTTTCACACCGCTCCATGATTTGAGCAACAACTCAGGCTCAATAATACTAACTTCTCTTTCAATGATGTAATTTTCTTCCTTCTGCATCCTGAAGAAGCAAGTGCCTCGATTCTTTACAATCTTTTCCTTTTAACTACCATCTGTTGCAACTGTTTGAGGTGTTCTACCTCTTAAGCTTTTATCCTCCTTTGCAGTAATCTGTTTTGTTAATTTCATCCGTAAAAAAGTGAAGACACATCCTTCATGAACTGGCATGCATCACAGTTTGGCCTTTGACAGCATTCCTCGAGCTTTGCACTTTGCAGTTTTTCCATCTATTGGGAGTCATGGGCTTCCAAATGAACTGATTCTTGTTGAATCAACTTTGCAGTTTTTCCATCTATTGGAGGTGATGGGCTTCCAAATGATCTGTCTCTTGTTGAATCAAAATATTATTCGTGTTATCATAGGTATAGTGCTGATCTTCAATCATACAAAGCTCTTTTAAGATTGTCCCAAACAAGTAGATCTTCATCACACAAGCCCTGTTTTAAAATCCATCCCTGAAGCTGTCTCAAACATGGGGACCTTATCATTTTCGTGGACAGCCAAATTGATGCAGTACAACCTTGGGGTCTTCTATTGTTTTGTAATTTTGGATGGGTTGATACCTATTGAAGTCTTAACTTATGAATAGGTTGAAAAGAACAGATTTTAGACTGTTCCTGGAAGCTGTGAACAATATCCGAAAATGTTTAAGAGCTGAAAAAAGAAGGAAGAGGAAGAGGTCATGCCTACAGTCCCATGGCATCAAACCAATTGTTTGGAATTGCATCATGCAACCCAATTAAAATCTTTAATAGCTCTCATTTTTTTGGTAAAGTATCAGTGTATCACCAATTATTGATAGGAAGTGTTGTACTCTTAGGCCTTGTTTGGGACAGATTAAAATCAAATTTTAATCTAAGTCAAAGTCAAACAATCAATATTAACCACATCTTTCATGGTCCACAGCTTTTCAACCCCACATTTCAAAAACTTCTATCACAATCTATTAAAAATCTAATTTTAATTCCCACCAAACACCCTATTATATAGCCCCTGTTTGAGCCACATTATTTCCACAAGAATGCATTTTTTTTGTTTGATGTGATGGAGAATATTTGGTTGAAAACAATGGAAAATTATTGATATGATGGAAAATATTATTTTATTGAATAATGTGTGGTTGAAAATGAGTAGAAAAATGAGAATGAAAAAATAATGTAGCTCAAACAATGGCATAGACTCCAAATAATGCCTAACCTTAGTTTTAAAATTATTATTTACCTACCTCAAACTACTATTGTAACTTAAAACTTTGGACATCACTTGACGACTAAATGGAGACAAACCTTAATCTTGAAATCCAAATTTTTGAAAACAAATACAGATTTGCTAGAATGGAAATTACAAAATATACTTATGACCTAAAAAAAATTAAGAATACCAAATATATATCTAGATCTTAGATACTCCTGGATTCAATTATAGGGTACTTTGGCCTATCAAACAACTTCAAAGAAACTTGTGTCCCCATTTAAAGCTCATCTATATTCACTTTTTTCCTCGTCAATTACTTGCACCAGCCTAATATTTTAATGCCTGAAGCCTGTTATTATTATCGATAGGAGAGGTTGTTTTCTAACTACTTTCAAAGATGAATCTTTGGAAATTGGTATTGCATTCACTTTATCACACCTAATCATAAGCACTTTGCTCATCTTTATTTTTAGTCCTTTTAAGTAAAGATGTCAGCCTTATTAGTTTTTTTACTATGCTGGCAATAATCCTATGTTAGCTTCAGTGAATGACCTGTATGTTGCTTTACAGAATATTAATATATCAAGTATAAGCCCAGAAATACACTGTTGTGGATCTTCTGCCATCTCGATGAGTAGCTCAATTGGCATAAGAGAACCCTACTAAGTTGGGATTTTCTCAGATTCTTGCCATGGTTTAGTATCCCTTCAAAATGCCTTAGTTTTGACTGATCGAGTGGTATTCTAGTTGGTTTTGCATGAACTGACATATTCTATTCACACTATAGGAGAGATCTAGCCTGGTGATGGTTGCATATTGCAAGATATCCACCATACTTGAGCACTCTCTACGGGATCATTTCTATTGATAGAGAGTCTAGACCACTAATTATTGCCGTGCTGCTGCTTTTGGCAAATTGCGTTTTGGCTTTGCAAAGTAGGTCCTTTATATACTAAGTTTGAAAGAGAGGATCCCTTAAGTTTTATGGTTTACTTGTATTTCCAGTGTATTCACCAAAGATCCTTCAGGACATGGCTTTTATTAAGTTAACCAATCAGACGTTACTACTTCATTCTTGCTTCTAGTTACTAGTATGTAATTTACATAAACCAAGGCATATGAGCATGAACAACTGTAAATTTAACAAACAAAGAATGATTTGATTTGGCTAAGGTAAATCAAAAACCAAAGAAGGCAGTGCCTAGTTTTCTAACCAAGCTATAGGTGCTTGTTTTACTGAATAGAGTGGCTTCAGCAACTTGCAGACCAAGGTGGATTGCTTGGGGTCTGTAAATCTAGGAGGTTTGTTCCATGGACACCTCTTCATGTAGGTCATCTCTTGTTGTAATAGTTAACACCACCCTAATAGTCACTAATAGTTTTAAGGTTGCTTAAATACAAAACTCAAAACTTCATTGAAATCCAAGTCACGAACTCGTTGGTATCCTTGTGCAGCCAACCCAGGTTTGTATTTCTTTACTGCCCCCATCAAAATTTTCTTTGATTTTGAATACCCACTTCCAGCCAATTGCTTTTCTTATTTCTGGTAATGGTACCAGTGAATTGTCTTATTCTTTATGTCATTAGGGCTGATAATCCTTGTGTCATACCACCTTCCCAACGCTCTTGTTAGAGAGCATTTTCAGCGAACCTAGGTTCCAGTGCTGCAGACTTTTAATTGGTGAATTCCATTATTTACCCTGTTATCATCTTGTGTGTATTGGCGGCAATTGGTTTCATTTGAAACAAAGTTCTTGAATTTTACTAAAACAACATGCAGAACAGAAAGAACTAGAAGTTTTATCAGAATTGTTGTAATCCACAACTTGCAATTACAATTTTCTTAAAAGAATGGCCAAGCATATCATGCCATAGACTTAAACTCTGAGCAAGAGTAAGAGGGTACAAACACTGAACTAGGAAATACAAGTACATATGTAGCAAGAGTGTTGTCATGAGAATTTTGACTTCTGAGGTGGACAACTGGGATGTAACGACTCAAAACTTACCCTTTGAGCCGTTAAATATATATCATAAAATTAGAACTTTCATAAAAGATAATTATCCCCAAAGTTACAATAAAAATAAAACACTTTCTTTATCATAAAATTTATTTTTTTAAAAATTCATAAATTATCTCTTCTTTATCATACCACCAGTAGCCGGTTCCAAATCCCAATGTCTCGAACCTCAATTAACTAAAAGGGGGAAGTCATAAATATTGAGATAAAATCCTAATAAGTGAGCCACATAAATCATACTTCATATTTAAAATTTAGGAATTCTTAACGTACATAAAGAGACACGAGAATTAAAAATCGAATTTAGGTGGCCATAATCCCCGTACATAATCATAACATACATAAGGAGACACAGGAATGAAGAACCATACTTCGTTGCCATAATTCCTGTACGTAACGTTAGTAAACTCTGGATCATTGAATTTAAACATATAAGACTCATATCATATTTATAAATTGAATTCTCTATTTTAAAGTATAAAAAACGATTTAACATAAAATGTATGAATACACTTGCCTCATAAATTTGAAGAGGATTTTATAAAACACATATGAAAGAACTTGACCTCAAACAATTGGTTATGAACTCTGTGTGTAGTGTGGGACAATCATAGTTATACACACACGTATACATGTAGATGTATGTAATTATGGTAATCATATAATTTAATTCAATCAAGCATAATTACATATAATTATACATACAAAGACGAATGTAATTATAGTAATATTATAATTTAACTCAACCATATATATATATATATATATAGATGCACGAAATTGTAGTAATCATACAATTAAATCCATCAATCATAATTATATCTATAATAGTCACGCATATATGGTAATTTACTTATTTAGGAAGAAATCTTCCTAAATTGTCTTTCACATATAAGGAAAAGGGAAATTTACTTAATTTTCACAATCAATCATAATCACATATAATTATATACATATATAGATGCGCGTAATTATAATAATTCTATAATTCAAATCAATTAATCATAATTGTATATAAATTATATACATATATAGATGTACGTAATTATAGTAATTATATATAGATGTACGTAATTATATATAATTATACATATATAAACGGGCGTAATTATAGTAATATTATAATTTAACTTAATCAATCCTAATTATATATTCACACATGCATGGTAGTTGACTTATTAGGAACAAATCTTTGTAACTTATTCTTCATATATAAGAAGGAAATTTACTTAATTCCATCCAATATTTCCACATATATACTATACCATATATATACTAATACTATATATATCATATTCATATTACGTACACATACATACATAATATATATAAATATTCATATCATATATATAGTTCAGGAAATTGTACTTGTAGTCCCTCAACTATTGGCCGGTATGCAATTTTATTCCTTAACTTTCATCATCTTGCACTAAGGTCCTAATTTTCATAATTAACGACTATAAAATATTTTGAGGTATTATATGGGATGATTGTTGCTGCAGTTGGTTGTGAGAGCAACTTGGGAGCGATCAGATTTAGAGTTGATTTTTCAGCTTCCCTTCCAGTAGTACAGTTTTGAAAAGATGTTCTGTGATAAAAAAAAATGGAATGCATGTGAAACTCAAAGAGGACTTTGTTATTTTGAGACACATGAGAATTTTGGTTATAGTTGGAATGTTGAGAGACATGAGAATTTTGGTTATAGTTGAAGCTCAAGAGGACTTTTGGAAGTACAAGGAGAAAAGAAGACAAAATGATCAATATGTTTAATAGATAGACCCTTATCATTGCCTATGTGAACCTGAATGTGGTCTATTCTATAGTATTTTATCTTTCCCATCAACTTTGCAGCATCAGCATTGTGAGTCTCCTGATTCAGAATACCTGTTTGTACCATTGACAAGTTGGGGGGCAAGCATTTCTGTCACTTGACCCCACCCCCTCTCCCGCTCTCTGGATTTTGGAATTGAGAGTTGCTTTGTTGATGTTAAAATTGAGATCAAAATGTTGTAGCAGTTACTACACAACCTATTCTGTAACAATGTTGACATTGAGGTCTGTTTTGAGACGAAGAATCTGTTACACTGAAAAATTGGCCTCCACAACCTCTTCCTCCTCCGTTACCGAAAGCAAGAATTCCTCTTATATTATTCTGAACGTTATTCCTTTCACCAAAAAATTTTCCTCCCAAAACATTCTGACCGCGAAATTTGAGTTGAAGTTTGAATCGACACCATGGAATTTCTCCTTTCCTGCTGTGAGTTCTGGCCTTTGATATAAGCATTTTGGCTGGGGTTGGAAGTGAAAAGTCCATTTCCTTTTGTTTCTTTTCTACTCTCTGCTTATTGAGCTAACAATAACGACTCAATGTCTTCAACTGAGTAGGGTTCTATGTGCAACTCAATTGAAAGAATAAAGGTCTTGTATTCTGCTGATAGTTCTTCAGAATGGCATCAATATGTTCTTTTTCAGTCAATGAATGCGCTACTATCTCTTGATCAATAGACCTTCTAATCTTCAAGATATTCATTCATAGTCAGGGAGGTTTTCTTGGGGTTTCTCAATTAAGATTTGAAATGAGAATCCAAAGGGCAATGCTACCATACNGGCAATGCTACCAAGGTCTTGTATTCTGCTGATAGTTCTTCAGAATGGCATCAATATGTTCTTTTTCAGTTATTGAATGCGCTACTATCTCTTGAACAATAGACCTTCTAATCTTCTAGATATTCATTCATATTCAGGGAGGTTTTCTTGGGGTTTCTCAATTAAGTTTTGAAATGAGAATCCAAAGGGCAATGCTACCATACAGTAGCGCGTCAGCATTGCTAGTTCTTGAGAATTGAAAAATTGTTGCTCTTAATATGGTTCTCCATTTTCAGCTTTAAGTTCGAGAGTTGTAAACTATGAAAATTTCTATCTCAGTTGATGTTTTCTTTCAGTGTGATAACACATAACGTAGAATCTGTTTCTTTTGGTGTCCAATTGTTTTAATAAAAAGATTGTGATTCTTATTTGATCCTTCTGACACCAACATTTAGGAACAGAAAAATAAAACTTCATATCCCTGCAATATTATGTTACAAGAATTGTGTTGTGTCAAAAATTTTAATCTGGTATGTATACAGTTGAAAAATGTTATTACAGTTGTGTTGGTAACACGCTCTAATGTCAGTGTAGGATGAGCTTCAAGAAACCATTATCAATGGAGGCCAACAAGCAATCGGACTTTAGAAGCAGGGTCCAGAGATTCAGCTTCCTGTGATGGGCATTGATGTGGGGCATTGATGTGGGTACTTGTTATTGATGCATGGGTGGTGGTGGTGGCGGCGGCATGTGGTACGCCATTGGAACAACGTAAGGGTGGTGATGATGTCCTGGAGGAATCATAACAGGAGTGCCAACTGCAGATGCAATGTGACCAGGAGAAGCAGCAATTGGATGCCCTACACCGTACATGCCTAAACCTTGCATGTTTGATTGGTTCCTGTGCTTAATTGCAGGAGAAAGTGCCACTGCATTGGTCGGATTGGGGTTCATCTGTTGTCCTGTAATCGGTGCCTGATGAGATGCCACATCACCATTCACACTAGTGATGTCATGGATGCTGGATCTCCTTCTGTCTCTGTTCATGGAATTGAGTCGAATGAAGTACTTCTGGGCATGGCTTGCAACTTGTGTGGGGGTTCTGGATATCACGAAGTTTCTCGAAATGCTTCTCCAATCCCCTTTCCCAAACTTGTCCAGACCAAGCAAAAATAACCTGGTAAGAATGAACAGGTCACTTTCAGCATGCATACTTATAAAACTTTAGACTCAAAAGTAGAATGTATCTTCATTAATGAAGTCTCACTACTAGTGGCTCATACCTATGCTCTTCTTCTGTCCACGGAATCCCTTTTCGGCGCTCTTGGTCCGCCCTGGATACTCCTTTACATGCCTGACCCATGCCAGTAGAGTCCAGTTGTCCGGTGGAACATGTACTGGGACGCAACCAATGATCCTTGGTTGATGAGGATGTTTCCTCTCCAATATAATTGGGTAATGGAACATGTCCAGCTTCGATTGCATTTACATCTTCTACAAGAAGTTGATAATGGTGCTTTAACTCTCCAATGCTTTTGCTTGGAACCATCGAGGAAATCTTATCCCATTGATTCTTGGAGTCCTCTATCCAGTGCATTGCAATGGCATTTTCAAAAGCTTTCTCTTCTTCTCTGCTCCATACCACTGAAGAACACGAAGTCGCCATGTTTGAATCTGGAAAACACAATGCCAAAACTTCAGCAAGTGTCAATGGAGTTGGTTCTTTTAAGCTTAGAGAAATGAATAGAATGGTGCACAGGATAAGAGGAAAAGAAGAAAAGGAGTGTAGGATAAGAATGGGTATCAATGCATTAATGGTAGAGGACCACAAGTAAGGTTGAAGGGATGGGCTGATTTGTCATCTTCTTATAATATCATGAATTTAAATTTAAACAATTTCCTTCTCTGGCTACAGCTTCATATTCCATTATTTCAAGTATTTTGTGGTATACTTTTAGGAAATAACCTAGAAACCTCTAACTACATTGTGATTGGAGAAAAGTTAGATAGCATACAATTTTATTATTTCCCTTTTATTGCTAAAGTTTTACTTCGATCCGTTTTAAAAGAATTAGACTTTATACGCCATACATTATTATGTCGTGTTCATTCAAATGAGACGAAATGAGACGACAACGTTTACAATAAAGGATCACTTAAATATACCTTTTTTGATTAATAAATAAAATCAATATTTGGAAATAAAAAATGTTTAAATATAAAAGTTTGTGGTTCAATCTCACACAAAAGTCCAATTTGATAAAATTGTGTGGAGTTGTTTGGGTTGGGGAGGGACATGTTCTTAGGTTGTAATTCAAAGTCATTCCACTCTGAGTGTGCAATCATTCATAGGGCGAACGAGGACAATTAAGTTGAGAGTGAGGCCCCCAAAGAATCTTTTCTAATATGCCATTCATCACACACTATCATTAAGCGTGTTCACCACAAATAAATATTTGATACTACATTTTTACGATCTCAGAATGATAAAACAACTAAAAGAAATTATCGCAACTCAATTATATTGAGATCGTGTGAATCGCCATTATCAAAGTTCTAACAAAATTTTTTCTTCAATTTGAAAGATGCTTATGGACATTTATTCGTTAAATTAATCAATAAATAGTATAGTCTAATCGAATATAGTTTTCATTTTTGACTTCTTTTTCTAACTTATTGTCAAAAGAAAGTGCAAAAATGATTGAAAATCATTAATTAAGAATAAAAAATAAAAAATATAAGTTAATAAAAGTAAAGTGTGATTAAATTCATTTCATTGATTGAAGCACAATGTGTGTGCACTTTTTTAGACGTGTGTTATAATAAATTTAGGATCCTAAATGAAATCTACTGAATAATACATTTTAAAATAGTAGATTGAAATAAAATGTGTGGTTAAAAAATAAGAAAATTCTTGGATTTGGTTATAATATTATTTTATTAAAGAATGTGTGGATGAAAAAATATATATATATAGATAACAATGTATTTTGGAAATAATGGATATCGGACAAGGACTAAATATCTTCACAATTCTAAAATTTAAAAGGGAAAATCCATATTTAAGGTGTATTCTTTACCTCTATTCAAAAGTAAGGTAAATAGTTTGAAAATTCAAAAATCATGTATATATTTAATTAATTAAAAATATTTATTTAATAACGATAATAAAGTCACAGTTTGCGATTAATAGTAATAGATTCATAATTATAAGTTATAGATTTATTTACTTGTCACATATCGTCAAATTTTTCGATCACAGATTATTTCGAGGTCACAGATCAAAAAATTTGTACGTCACGGATTATTTCGAGGTCACAGATTTTTAAATTAGTTGGTTACAGATTATTTTTGAGTCACGTATTATTAAATTTTTAGGTCACAGTTGAGTAATTGGTCACAGATATTATCAAATATTTGATCACAGATTACCAAACATTTGGTCACAGACTACCGCCACTACCACTATGGCCACCACCACCACCAACACTACACACAGCACCATGTCGAACCGTCGCCACCACCATCAACTCTACCTACACCACTATCGATAGCCACCACCATCATCTACCCACCAAACACCATTGCATACCGGTAATGCCGCCACCACCTATGCACCCACAACACACACACCCATAACTAAATTTATCTACCCAAATACCAGATCCACAACATCACCAAATATCTCTAGCGTCTTCTCAAATTGACTTGAACCTACCAATGATTCCAGAAACAAATTAAAAGCGGAAAGGGAAGGAAAATTACCATCTTTCCCTATTAAATTGTAGAGTCGGGTGGCCTCATTGGGGAGCTTTGAATCAGCATAGAGTAACAAAATAGTGTCATTGAAAACGGGTTTTGTGCTGGAGGATTGCGAGGATTGAAAGTAGAGTTGTGAAACTGAATGCGAAGAAATTAGATTTTTTAGGTATCTCTTTGCAGTCTCAGTTCGGTTCTGCTGGAGCGACTGTCTGGCGGAGAAATGAGAGGGAGATAGGGGTAGGGGAAGGAGAGAGAAGGGAGAAGGGAGGCGGAGGAGGAAAGTAAGGGGAAGGGGGGAGGGGAGAGGAGGCGCGAGAGAGAGAGAGGTGAGGGAGTTGAGAGTGATAAATTAGGGTTAGTGTTTTAATGTATTACTTGATTTTTGAATAATGAAATTTGGTCCCTGATTTTTGAATTCCATTCTTTAAAGATCTAAATTATTGTAATTTCCCAATTTAAAATCTCATTTCTTGTACTAGTCCACATTTTGAAGTGAAAATAAAATTCATCTATCACAATAAACTTTTTTTTTTTTAAAATGTGATCATTAAATCATGCAAAATGATTATAGTGCCTTTTATTAAAATGTCCTTTTAAGAAATCTCGATAAAGTTGACGAGATTCTCGACAACGCGGAAGATTACGATATTTAAATGGACTGTAAATTAACAAAAAAGTCATAGTTCAAAAATTCAAAATTTTTGTTACTCTTTTGAAGAGATAATGATATCTTTAGAAAACTGGACAGAAAAATGAAAAATTGAAAATTATTTAGAAACAAAAATTGGTGGACAGACTTGAGACTGAAAAATGAAAATTGGCATTTAGAATTAACATTTTAGACTATTAGATTAGTCCATGCAATTAGTAATTTAAAGTGCGCGTGTTGTACACAGTAGAGAACGCGATTGGTAATAATAAGACATTTTCGCAGGTTTTGGAGTTTATTTTGTAAAGTTCATATGGCGTGTACGTGGTCTTCTCTGCTTCTCTTCTTTATTTATTGCATTGTTGGTCCCCAATATAATATTTGTTGCATTATCATTCCTAAGGTATTTTTATTTATAACATGGTCCCAAACCTATTTGTTTTCTTTCAAAACACGTCCCTTTTGGCCGCGGATTTCAATTTTTTTCTAAAACAAATAAGTTCGGGACCTGTTGTCAAGAAACATACATGAACAAAAGGATTTTAACAAAGTGTATAGATTGGATGGCACAGTGAAATTTCCCCTAAATTAATCACATTTTTGTTGAAATTTCGTTTGACATTATTGTGTGGTGACAGTTTTTTATAAATTGATTTTAATAACACTTTAAACAATCAATAATACATAGAATGTCAAACTTAATGTATATCAAGTGTGTAC